>VYZV01013938.1:0-45977 GCA_013401275.1 Pandion haliaetus | reverse complement strand
TATATATATATATATATATTTATTTAAAAGTTCCCAAGCTAGACTGTTGCATTTGCCAATACAATGGGGAAACAATAGGAATAAACCTTCAGTGTATAAAATACTGTGATTTTCAAAAGAAAACCAGAACTTCTGCTGTTCATTGCAGCGCAGGTTGGGGCGGGGGGAGGCTCTTTTCATTGTACATAGTATTCTGCATTCTCTTTCAAAATGAATCTGCACAGGCCGAGTTAAGGTCACTCTCTGCCGCATGCGTGACTGACCGCGGGCAGCACCGAACCTGTCGGCTCACTACTGCTTCTGCATGTCAGTGAACACTTCGCCAGCGATCTTTAACTGTGCAAAACCTTTCCTGTACAGACAACCTCGGATTTTTTTCTTTCTTTCCTTTTTTTTTTTTCTTTTTTCCCAAGAAGGAAAAGGTTTCCAGAAAGAGGCTGCAAATTAATTTAAGAAATTGTTAATTATTCGTAGGTTTTATTACCTTATTTTAAATTTAATGAATTTTTTTAACAACTGTGCCTGAGAACGCTGGTGTGTACCCATGCGACAAGAATGCTTATGGATGAAAAGAAAGAGCTGCCCTCTGAGTTTGCATAAAAGCAGCGTCCGATAACTTACAGAGTCGTTTAAACTTTCCTCAAAAATAAGGTCTTGACTGTGCTTGCTTGTAAAAGCTTGGATTTCTGTAGAAACAATAATTAAGGCTTGAGATCTGTCCCTTAATGAGCATGGTACTCACCCTGGAAACCCCTTCTGTACAAGAAGGAAGAGGAAAGCCCCCTCATCATCCCGTAGGTTACAATGTACGCTGTGCTTTCAGGAGAAAAAAAAGCGTTTATTCCTCTGAAAAATGGAACCCCCGTCACTGTGATGGCAATGTGAAAGCGCAGGTAGCGTTTGTTACGTGTGTCTGTTCTTTTTAAAAAACAAAAAAAAAGCCAAAAAAAAAAAATTATAAATTTGTAGTGTTCCTGTTCTTTGTATTTTTAGTTGCATATTATTTATACTGCGCAGTGTAGGCATGGATTGCATGTCAGTTTTCTATGCGGGCACCATGATGACATTATAACTGTGTATTATAAATCATTTTTACCTTTTTAAACAGAATCATTGTGTGGAATTTCTATACTGCAAAACAAAACACTACATTACGTACTATATTCANGGGGGGAGGGGGGTGGTTTTGACTGTGGTGTATATTGCCTTATGTGGGCTTGACCAATTTTATCAAAATAAAGGCCTAAAGGGGTAAAATACGTTTACTGTTTTCTTCAGTAAATTGACTCGTGGCCGCCATAGAGGCAGCTGCGGAAAGCTAAGTGGTAGAAGGTGTAAAGGGAAGCAAATCCATAGCGGAGAGCATCTGTCCGGAAAGAAAATGCAGCTGCGTAATGTATAAACTACAGGTAGCAAGGAGTGCCGGTCTGGGAAATGATTTGAGTCTTACGTGACGATTTGACGTCGGTAATTGCGTAGCGAGTGTGGAGAGCCTTGTCTGACCCTTTCAAATCCATCTGTACGTGTCCTGATTTCTGCTAAAGAAACTCCATACGGTCGTCTTTTGGAGCAGCTGTGAAAATCTCTTCTCAGGTGACCTAAACCCAAACTACTCCGGGGTTCTAACGTCGCCCAAAACGGGCAGCGCAGATGCGTTGGGGAAGGTCCCGCTGCTCTTTATCTGTTGCAGGTTTTCCGCTTTTGAAATACGACGCGTCTGAGCGCTGGGGATTTCTGAAGGTCACGGCTAACGAGACCAAAGAGAAAAGAGGAAGAACGGGTGGGTGCCAGCACCCCTTTTTTTCAGGTTAAAGATGCAGCGTAGCCACCGAGGCTGGTGGGTGCGGAGATGTCCCCGGTGTGGCGCTTCTGCTTGCGCCTGGTACTTTGAGCTCCCGCCTGCCGTTTGGTGTTTGGAGCAGATGTAGATCCTTCCAGCCTCGGGTTTCGAACACAGAACAGAATCTGTTCTGCCTCGACGGATTTTGTCGGGGAACAGCGTCGCGGTGATGCGCTTTGCACGTGTCGGCGTGGTCTTGGGTGTGGAACCGTGGGGCTGCGCTGGCGGCGGGTCACTCGGTTGCCGTGTGTCGGTGGGGAGAAGTGGGTGGCTGTCACGGCTGGGTGCCGGAGAAGGTGGTGCCGTCGCGTCGGCGGTTGGGCAGCTGCTTTTCCCTACTTGTGTTCTGACCCTGGCTGTCTCCTTGTAACCAGCTTAACCTGTTGCTTCTTTAAGGTTGCATGTGTCATCTTGTAACTAAATAGTAGGCAGGGAAATGCCTAAATAGCATTTGGTTTATTTTATCTTGGTTCTTTTTACTTTAAATTTTGCTGTTAAGCAGCTACAGGAGAATAAAGTAAATGCTACATGTTGAATTTTCTGATGTACTTTTTCTGCTTGCTGGAGAATCACAGTGATCTAACATTGCTGTTTCCTGGTGTGTACGAAGGTCCTATTTTGTTGGTTGTGTTTTAATTTAGTAATTGGTTCGGCTTTAAGGTGACGTAATTTGGGGACAGAAAACCCACGTGGCAAGAGACGCATCTTTTTTTTTTAAGAGACAAAGGGAAAAACGCTAAGGGTTCTTGACTCGTCTCCAGCCATTTGCTGTCACGATAGGCCTGGCGGACCTGGGTAGCAGATTACCAGTATCGGTTCGGCTGTTGGTAGCCGGTTGCTTTGAGTTTCTCTGACTGCTTGTCCCGGTTTCCAAAAAGCTTCGGTGTGGTCGTGCAGCGGGGTAGGGGAGCATCAGAACTGCTGACTCGGTGCACCGAGACTTTACGCTGGCTCTCGGTTTGGAGGGACGGGTGAGCTCTGGAGACGCAGTCGCTCCCTGAAGCTGCTGCGCTGTCCTGCCACGCAGCGTGTGCAGAACCTGCTGCTGCGGCGGCAAAACTTTAGTCCTTGGAACAAAAGCGAACGCCTCGAGAATCGCTGACTCGGGAGTCGGCAGCAGCTATCGGGGACCTGTCACTGCAGTACCGCTGTGTTTTCCAAAATACTTTGCTTGCCATAGGTATTTCTGTCACCGCCGTCACACAGGCGAGACACCGCTCTGAACAGTGACAGTACTTCAGACGTTTTCTCACAGTGTGATGATAGGATGGAAATGGAGATGACAGTTTAGATGATTTTACTCCTTAATTTTGCCTGCCTTCAGCCTGTACTGACTTCCAGATGCCGCTACTTCTTTTTTTTTTTAATTTGCAGACAGTATTTCCCCTTGGTGGCTGTTGATGTATTCAGGCAAGAGTGGTAAAGCTATCAGCAGAAAAACTAATCAGTATTTGCGGGAGTCCCGTATGGGAGTGCACGACGTCGGGGATAAATCTCCTTTTCTTGCTATCCTTCTCTATTCAGTTTTTAGGAAACTGGGATCTGTCACTGCAGACAGGCACGTGTTACAGCGGTTTGTTTTGGAGCATGGATGTGCTGATGTTTAATCTGGCGCTGGTTCTAGTCTCAAACCTAAAAATAATAATTTGAGCAGTCGCTCTGCTCAATGGGAACGTTAATTACCTATTTCGGATAGCTGCATTGTAAATTAACAGTTCCATCCATGTGGAAGGGCCGGCGTTTTCCGAGCTGCTGTAAGGATTCCTCCCCCTCAATAAATCGGTTTTCAATAATGACGGTGGCTTTCTGGATTAGTGTAGACCTGAGCTTGAGGTTTGCTTTAATTGCAGTAGACCACCTGAGCTGCTTTTGGGCCAGTTTGCTGGTAACGGTGTGGCAGAAACCTCCCAGGGAGGGAACTTAACCTGGGTTAACGCAGGGAACTCGGACAGACGTGCCCTGGCTTTGAGCGAACAGGCACGTTCGTGTTAGCGTGGCTTCTGTTGGTCTTAAAACTGTTGGGTTTTTAATCTGTGTCGGATCAAGTTTTTGGTTTATAGTATTTTTCTTCGTGTTGTGTGGCGGATGAGTCAGTGAAGTGGGCCTTGCTGGGTTAGGAGCTGGTGGGTGTGGAACGTGCTGGCAGATGACAGTTGCTGTCTGATGGTATTCGACTCTTCTGCCCAATGTTTTCAAAACCCTAAGAGGATGGGGTGGGGGGCACACAGTTAAACAACTCCAGTCTTACCCAGATTTCATCTCCCGGTCCACCTTAGACATTAGCGAATCCTTCAAGAAATAAACAGGACAAACAGAACTGAGATTGTGACGGACGCTCTCAGCGTGTGAACGGAGGGACTGACCGCATCTCCCTCCTGCTCTTGTCTTGAAATGTACGTTCTTCAAATGGAAGCTGTATTTGAGCCTTATATTAACACACTTAATGAACAAAGGAGGCGGCACTTGGCTTCGAAAGCGTCTTTGAAAATGAGACAACACCAAAACAGTTGGTGCTTGTGCTGGAGAAATGCAAGTCTCTGAGTCAGAGACCGTACAGGCTCCTGAGACGCTTCTCCGGAGCAGAGTTGGTTCAGGTCTCATTTCTGTTGTTTGCAGAGGGCCGAACCTTCCCAGGCCCTGGCGCCTGGGCGTTTGCAGGAGCAGAACTGCTCGCTTACTTTGAACGTCTCCAAAGCCGGCGTTCACCGCTTCCTTTGGGAGATGATGCCTTGTGGCGCAGGGAAAGGAGGGGATCGATGTGTGTCGCGTTGCTTTGAGGCCGCTGGTCTCTGAACCGCTCTCTAGTGGAACTGCTGCGCGACAGCGCGTGCATCGGATGTAAATTTGCCCGGCTGTAAGCTCCGATTCATTCAAATTTTCTCTACTGCGCGTAATCACAACCTCACACAGATAAAGCTTTAAAGTCTGTCGAAGGGCGCCCTGTTATGCAAGTAAGCTGAGAGGTTTTTAATTGCGGTTGAGATTTTTAACTAGGAAAATGTAGAGTTACAGGGAAATGTTCTGCCCCAGGAATGTGATACTCTACCAGATGCAAATTTTGCTAAATCTTTAAAGATTAGTCTGAGACCTGTGCAGATTCATCCACCCTTCCGTTCTTCCCTTCAGCGTGCAGTAGAAGTTTTTCCCTCGATATGCTTAAATTGTCATAATTGAGTTAACAGTGAAGGGCAGCCTTGGGTGAGGCTTCAGCTGGCGGCAGGAGGGTTTTATTTGTAACGAATCTCGACAAAATCTGTGACAGTAGGGCAGGGGTTTGGCTGTGGAGGCAGTCGGAGCTGGGATCGTTTAAAGAGCGAAGTAGAAGGCGAAGTACTGGCAACGCGCTGTACGTGCTGTTGGCTCCCACGAGACGCCTGCTCTCGGGGTGCTGTACCTCACTCTGCCTTTGGAACTGCTGTATCTGTACAGTGCAATGTAAAGTTCATTTGTACCTGTCCTATGGATTATTCAATCCAACTTTTTTATACTGTGGTTTAGAAGAAAAAGGGATGAAAGGTTTCCGTTCATAAATCTAAGAACCGGTTTCTGCAACTGGAGCAGTGGAGTTGTCAGTATTTCCTTCAGAAATTTTACAGGCTTAAACTTGCTCCTAGAAATTGAGCTGAATTGTACCACACCGAGGGCAATTTTTTAATTCAACAAAATCTGCTCGGGCTGTTTGTCAAGCAAGAAAAGCAAGCAGCTCTCGAATATCCTTGCTGATGTGTAATGTCACAAGCCTCCGTCTGAAAGGAAAAGATTAAGCTTGGCTCAATTTTGGAATTTCTAAGACATTAAATATAGAGAAGATAAATAGGTAAAGCTTCTGTCCTTGCAGAGTAGATGATGAATATAAAAGTTACAATATTTATGGGGCAAAATGCTGGGGGGCATAGGGCTTGCTTAAACGAAACTTTCTTTACTTACTGGATCCTGAATATTCATGGCATGAGCATCGACGCAGTCGGAAGGTAACTGTGTGTATAAATATACCGTATACACATGCACCAATCTTCGGTCAGCATTATACAGCGTAGTAATTAAAATATTGTATTTCAGTCAGCTATTAACTAATAAGTCAGTAGATATTGGAGGTTTGATTTGGGGCAGGCATTAGAACTTTTAGATACTTTTTTTCTTCTGACCTTAACAGAGCCCCCATCTGTGGAAGGATTCCTTGTAGAAGTGGAAGTTAAATGTATTAGTACTCACGAAGGAAAAGTTTGATTTTAATAAAATTAAATACAGCTGCTTTTGGCAGCTTCTCTCACAGACTGGCAGCTAAAAACAACTTTACGTAGTTCATTGAGCTTGGGGAAAAATGTCAGATTTATGCATTTTCAGAGACAGTATAATATACTGTTCTTTACAAGCTAAACTTTTTCTATTAAAATAATTTGTGGATTATTTCACTGATATATGCAATCCTATATTCAGCTACAGCGTTGGTGGCACAGGAACTCTGGAAAAGTTGTCCCTGCGACATAAAAGTTTTATTTATTGTGTTTTTCTATAGGTAAAGTGGAAAACTGAAGTTGGCTTTAAGTGTTTGCAATCTGAGAAATGATGTGAAAAAGCAGCTCAACTAAATGTACATTCTTTTTGATCTTTTCTTTTTTGTGTGAAGGCTTTTGTCTTTGTATCTTTGCATTATTTGTAAATGAAATGTAATAAAAGTTCAAATGTTTTTGTCTCTGGCTGCTTAGCTTTTTCTTAGTTTCGTTTGTCGTTTGTTTGCTTTTTGACTGGTGGTTTTCAGTGTTGAAATATTGGCATTTTCAGTGCTCGTGTTTATAAAGAAAGAGTAAAATCAAATTATTTTGGTTAGCTGGCTTCTTACAGCTATGAAAACTGACCTCTGTCTTACTCTTCAAGAGGAAACTGCGGACGGATCTAAAAGACGCAAAGCACTGAGATAAGTCTCAAAATTTAACCTGTCTCAGAAGTATTCCCTGCGTTCTAAAGTCGCGTGGCGACGGTGTGGTGACTGTCTCTACTTTTCTTCAGTCAGAGCCTCGGTCGCATTTCTGGAGTGCTGCATAGTCTTAGAGCTTTCTGGGGTAAGGAGAGGCTGTCTGTTGGAGCTGTTGGATCTTTGAAAGAGAAAACGAGCATGTAAATGTTCAGGCTTGCCTAATTATTGTCATACGTGCGTGCTTTAACAACCGGGTGTAGCTTTCACCGCAGTAAATCTTGCCTTAGGCTGGTCGTCGAGGTAAGTAGATGAAAAAAGTTGTACGTTACTACGGCAGCTGGGACAGAATGACCAACTCCCTCAACTTGGGCAGTTATTTCATAGCTCTTTTGAATGGAATTAATCTTTTTCTGATACTGTGTCATGCTTGTCTGTGGGAAAGGTTCAACTGCAATTAGTATTCTGACCTGAGGGACAGGTGTGCTGGGGAGAAAGCTGTCGTTCTGGTTGAGTATTTTGTGCGAAGCATAACTAAGTCAATCTGCAGCAAGGCTGAGTGAATGCACGTGGCTTTCCAGTGACCAGTGTAAGCGAAAGGTAGTTCATTTCGGCTCTCAGCTTGGAAACGCACCATCTCTGGCCATACCCACTTTGGAATCAGTTTCTTACAAGCTATATAATGCCCCTTCAGTACTTAAAGCCATTTTGTGTAGGGGATATTGTACTCTGGAGTGCCTCATCTGCATTTTTTCCTGTTGGGGAGAGAAAACTTAGTGGCTGTTTTCAGGACAGTCTTTGAACGGTGAAGGGAGATGTTCTCCGAGTGCTGTGATCAGCAAGGGAGCCATCTCTGAACAAGCCAGCTAGCAAAAGTAGTCGTCTTTCGGCAGAGCTCTGCTTACGCTGTTGCCTCCGGAATGTGAAATTCAAATGCACATAGCTGTGCAGACCTGCGCTTGGTAAAGTGCAGCTTTTGCCATCCTCTTTCCAAGAGGAGAGGGAAAGTTGTGTTCACACCTTGCTTGTTTGGTAACATTTAACAGAAGCAGCACGTCCAGCGAATATTTTTTTTTTTATCATACAGCCTCGTTCTAGAGCGGAACTTCTAACTAGCTCGCAAAACTGTGCTGTGAAGTATTTGACAGGAACTGCGTTTCTGATGAAACCATGAGCAACTCTCCTGAAACCATGAGCAAGTTTCAGTATAATTACCATGAACTGCTTACCTGAAGCATCTTGCAGTTTGGCTTTTACTGTCTCTTCAGGCAGACTGGAATGCTGCTAGGTTATTGTTTACCTGGAAGCAACTGGGGATTACAGCAGTGCAGGATTTAAGGCTTTCCAGGTTACCAACTAGAAAAGCCCTTTGTCTGCTGTTCCCAGCTGAATTGAGCAGCCATGATTCAAACGGCTTCAGTTTTCCCCGTTCCTCAGCTGTCTATTTGCGGGAGTCCTGGCATGGTGTCGTAAGACAAATCAAGTCTAAAGCTTTCATTTATCGTTCTAAAACTAACTGCCACTTACAAGAACCAGGTAGGACAGCCTAACCAGAGGGAGGTTCTTCAACGAAAAAGTGGGCCTGTGCGTTTGTGCTGCTACCGAAAGGATGAATTCAGCTGAGGGCTCTCTAGCAGTACTATTGCTTTCAGCTTTTGAGGGTTTCTCCGTTACACATCCGTTAAGGAAAAAGTTGCAAAAGAGGAAAAAGCAACATGCACGTGACCAAGGAGAAGTCTAGTATTTATTATCCAACATTCCAAGTATTTATTATCCAACATTCCAGAACAAAGATACTCTCCTTAAAGTGCTTTTTTTAATGTTTTGTGAGCAACTTGTACATAGGCTGCTCTCTGTGTCCTTTTCAGACTAGTGCTGGGTTTGCTTTGCATTAGGCCTTGAAAAGGAGAACAACATTCACACTTGAGAGCCTTTGAGTAGGGAAAAGATTCCTGGGAATCATCCACGCTAAACTTACTCAAACAATTCCAGCTACTGCAGGTAGCTTCTCAGCACATCTTTTTCCAGGTAGCGTAGAGAACTAGTCTTTACAGGCTTCTATTCACACTTGCTGTCTACACCTCTGCCGTTCCAAGGGGTTTTCATAGCGCTTAAAGAAAGTTGCTGTTGTAGAAAAGATGCCAGATAATGCATTGACACTTGGTGCTGTGCCGAGTGCAGTGGTACGTTACTTACAGTTCTTTATACAGTATACCAGCGCAATAGTGGGGCAGCTGAGCACGTTTTTTAAAGCAAGTTTGGCTGGACAGACGTTTAAATCGGATGTTAGTCTTGCTGAACTCTAAATGTTTCATAGTCTCCTGGAATGGTGTCTGAGGAGGATGAGATTAAAGCAAGTAGAGATTAGACGCAGAACCAGAAATAAAAATAGAATAAGCTACTGCATAACATCCCATTAGGCTATCCAAGAACAAATCAACATCTTGAAAGCAAAATGGCAAAAATGTCTGTATTTTTGATATTCAAAACCAACTCACCATTGCAGCGATAACGCAAGTTTGACCAGATAATGTTCTCTTGGGAGAAGCAGAAGACTCCCAGGCGTCCTCCTCGCATAGTTGTATCAAGGACAACTCCAGTGTCTGCTACTACTTCAGGGCCTTCATAGAAGCGAGCTCTAGAAGAGAATAAGCGCGTGTAGGACGTGCATGTGAGACTGATACACAGACCCCTGTAGTTGTTCCTCAGTCAGACTCTCCTCCTCTTTACCACAGGACTGCGCTAGAGGTGCTGCTTTTGTGTTAAACTTCCACTCAGCCGTGCAAAGGAAATTGTAAACCCCCTCACCTGATGTATCCGACTTGAGGCCGATGTTGCAGGAACCAGCGGTAAGATGTCTTGTCCTTCCAGCCAGAATTGCGAGGGTCTTTCCACAGCAGTTTGACCTGGTCTGTGGTGTCTCCAGTGTGCCAGAGAGAATTGCGGAGATACTCACCTGGGCCTGTTTTAGATTTCACTGCCTAACACAGAGAAGAGACTGGTGAAATCCGTGGATAAAGGATTGATTGACCATAGCTGCTTGCCCCACTGTATGTGTCCAAGCAGCACAGCTGAGAAGAAGGCAAAAATGCACCACTGAATTCTTTGTCAATGGCTTCTTTACCTTCAGCTGAATTCCAGGTTCTGCTACTGCTCGGAAGGGGTTTGCCTGCCAATATGTCTGTTCCATCTGCTTCCACATGACCACATAAAAGCTGGAACTGTCCTGGTAGCCAAATATGAAGCCAGCATAATCATCGTCTGTGGCAGTGTTGACATGGAATGTGCCCTCAAAGTCCACTCCATTGAATGCTGTGTAACCTGTAATTGGTAGGAAAACAAATACTCTGTATTTTGAGACAAAATGTAGATCTGTTTCTTTCCGGATTCAGACAGGGGAGGTGGATTTTGCTAAGCCAAACCCGAAGACTGCCTACTAGAGAAAATACTTTCCCAGGAGGTAGATGGAATCATGAAGTAGTGTCTGAAATACTTGTAAAAGCTGCACTGAGAAGTACGCAGTTAATGAGCGATAATTTTCCAATAGGACAAAATTAAGTGCCTCACCTACAGCCAGGCCAGGATCGCTGTTCATGGTCTGGACAATTTCCATGCCCTGAGAAAGATGAATGTTGACTCATTAGTATAGCTCCAACTGTACTAACTTTACTCTTGTTAAATGCTCAGGGGAGAGGGACGCCGGGGTGAGACTCTAGGATTAGGACGTTGTTGAACGCTACCATTACGCCTGCAGAGTCTTTTAATGAGAACTGCATCCAGTGCGGTACAGGCTTCTTCCCACCTGACTCGCTAGCCCGTTCCGGAGCAGTCTCCTACCTGGTTGAGGACAATCCAGTTGGGGTCAATCTGTGCGTCACCCTCAGGGTCCAATACAACCGTCTGGAAAGCCCTGAAGTCTGTTAGTGTCACTTCTGCGTTCTCTGGGCACACATCAATTCTGTCAATCACCGTGTCTCTGTCAAAGTCATCTTCACAAAGGTTTCCCACACCATCACCTGAGAGCACGACAGAAGAAAAGGAGTAACAAGCTTTCATTAATTCCTTCTACCCCTTGCACCTGAGTTTTACTCAGCTAGCTTTTGGCTAGCACAGTTAAAGGTAGCCATGTCTATGCAAGGTTAGGAGGTGTTCAGGGCACCGGTACACTCTTTCTTTTAAGTCAGTTGCAAAGAAACCCTGAGCTTTCTCTTGCTTGTGGAGGTGCTGTTCACAGAAGAAGCACCTCATTTTCCCCAAATACAATCATGATGTCAGGGTTATTGGAGATCTGAAAACGATGTAAGACTGTCTCAAGTCAATACTGAGGCGATCTTGCTTCCTGTCTATCTCTAGAGGTCAAACTGATACGCGTTGGCCACCAGGAACGGAAGACCCCTGAGCAGAGCTAACGTGCATCCATTTCCCTTACCGTCTGAGTCTTCTTGGCCAGGGTTAGGGACAAGCCGACAGTTGTCAGGGCCTGGAGGTTTCTCATCTGGAATCCCATCATCGTCATCATCATCATCACATTCATCTCCCAGTCCGTCATTGTCTGTGTCCAGCTGGGAGCTGTTGGGCACTGATGGGCAGTTATCCCGTGTATCTTGGTGGCCATCCCCATCACTGGTGGAGAGAAAATTACAGGTAAAGATTATCCACTGTCATGTGCTTTTAAAATAAGCATGCACCGCCTTTCTCAGAGCTGGGATCCTCAACAAGAACAGCAGAAGTTGGTGACTCGAGCCTTATGAAGTCTCAAGCTATTAGTTACACAAGTAATAGATCAGAAACATTCCAGCTGTAGTCTACGAACAAATCCGTGAGCGGTAGCTAATGCCAGGCGAGCCTGCTGTCAGCAAGCTTACATCCGCTAGCCTTTGGGCCATACTTCCACTGGCAAGTTTTTTTGAGGTCTGAAGAAAATTCCACCTCCCTTAACCTCTGTCTTTTTATCAAATAAGGCCGAGCCAGGTTGTCAGGGAGTTGCCACCACATGCTTTTTTCCCCTCTCCATCTCCAAGATTTCGTGCAACCCAAGTATAATGTTTGCAGCAAGCTCTCACCTGTCCTGGTTGGTGTCACAGACATCTCCCACTAGATCATGATCAGTATCTTTCTAGTAAAATAAAACAATAATAATTTAAACTTTGCATAGATTAACAGGAGCATTGCGCAATAAAGAGACCAAAGAAGAGGTGTTAGCCTCAGTGCCATGGTTATTCTGATCACCAACAGAGCTGACAACAGTGGGAGAGTTCCTTCTGCAGTATTTACAAGTTGCCCTGCTGAATTCAAGCAGTGCTATTTCTAAACACAGATGAGCAAGGTGGGTAGAGAGGTCCAGAGTGCAACACTTCCTCTCCTATACCCCACGACGTTTGATCTCGAGGGGCTGTACTTTCGTACGGCAGGACGGCAGCTAAAATTCACAAGTGGTAATCTTGGTGAGTTACCAGGTACATACACCTTAGGTAGATGACACGAGCACTGTCTTGAGTGAGAGAAATGACCCAGTAAGACTGCAAAACTGGGAGTGCTTGCTTACCTGGTCTGGGTTACTGACTGTCGGGCAGCTGTCACACACGTCTCCTACACCATCACCATCGCTATCTTTTTGATCAGGGTTAGGAACTCTTTTACAGTTGTCCATTGTGTTTTTGATCCCTGTAAAACATGCAAAGTGGACCCATCAGGGCAATAGGGCTATTAAGGTCTAAGCAGCAAGATCTCTTTTGGATGTAAGATGGCAAAAATCTAGGACAGTTGAATTCATGTAAGAAAGCCACAATCCCAATTCCGATTTTTGTGTACGTTTTACGATCTAGCAGCTCTGGAGGATGGAAGACATCAGCAGCAATTGGTCTTTAAAAATACTCCAGACTGCATCATGATGGATGTCTGAGCATGCTATTGCACATGAACCTGAGAGGAAATATCCTTGATTGTGTAACAGCTAAAGAACTGAAGATGCTCCAAACTGGCATCATATCTGTGCAGAAGTGAGTAGCCAAGAGGATGAAGATGAAACCGTCTGCAGTTCTCTCAACCATGACGGAGTCTTTTTCCTCTAAAGTAGGCGTCTATATAATTATTAAGTAAGTCAAGGTTAATCTTGGCTATTTGACATGGAAGATTTAGACAGTGCCTTTTTAAGGCTCGAGACAGGACAGGAACAATCTCATTGGCAATCTGTATGACTTCACTTCCCACTTTTCTGCCTTTACCTACTACACCAGCAAATCGTGCCAGCGGGGAGCTACTTGGCAGGACGTAGCCAGACCCAAACAGTACTAGATGCACTGGAAATACTCTGTAAATAAATATGTATGTCTCAGGCCAGAAGCAGTTGTGATTTCTGGCTTTTGAAAGCAGGCTTTGTGCAAATACAGCGTTGTTAGCACACAGACTGTTTCTAAAGCCAGCCAGGTTTTTTTTCACCCCAGAAGACAGCCCTGACATGTACTGTCTTGAGCCAGTAGCTGCTAACAACTTGGATATTCCCATACTTCTTCATAAGTTTAAATGGCAGCACTGGACTGAGATCGGTTTGCACAGTACATCTTTCTTTCTTAAGTCCGACACAGGTTTGATGTGCTTGTGCACAAGAAGAGTGCTAGTAAAAAATTGTTATCACCGTGCTGATGATAGATCTTTAAACCCTGCAAGAGCTGAACTGTGAAGGATGCTGGCTTGACTGCTCATCTTGGCATCTTGACTGAGCTGTGCTTCATCCCATCAGATATTAATTCTACTCCTGTAGAGCTCAAGCCACTGAAGGCTGGCACCTGCCGGGAGGATCTCTAGCAGTGTACTGAAGAGCTTTGTGGTTCTTAGGTCAGTATATAGGCACCTCTCTGAGGATGCTCTCCAGCTGCTCTTACCATCTCCATCCATGTCATCGTCACACTCATCTCCCCTCCCATCGCCATCAATGTCCCGTTGATCATTGTTCTTCACTTGACGACAGTTGTCACAGGCATCACCAAAGTTATCCTTGTCTGCATTGCGCTGGTCTGCGTTGCGTGTGTACACGCAGTTGTCCTGTGGGAGAGAAGGAGTGGGTGAGGGGAAGTGTTTGGCACTGGGCATGCTACTGAACAGAACTTCTGAGGTATGTGACCAGCTGCTCTGAGAAGCCCAGCAGCCTATCTGCAGCCAGTCTTGGTCCCCTCTTTTCAGCCTAGTTGCTGCCTGTTCAGGGAATACCAGTAGCACCTGAAAATACCTCCAACCAGTGCTTGACCAAGTGGGAGAGAGAGAGAGAGAGAGACGCCCCAACTCTCAGGGGACCATGACTTCAGGGACCAAGTCCCTTCAGTGCCATGATGTTCTCTCCTGCCTGCTTGGTTTTAGAGTCTTCAGACCACCTAGATTAAAAGGAAACACTGCATGCTGTTACCTGCAGGTTCTCTAAATTCACATTAAAGGTGTAGGCAGTTGCTTTGCAGGACCTCTAGGTATATTTAGGTATGTCAGGGCTTAAGCATTAGAATTCAAACCTCAGCATTTGATATCCCATCTCCGTCAGCATCATCATCACAAGCATCTCCAATTCCATCTCTGTCTGCATCCTCCTGGCCAGAGTTGGGGACAGTCACGCAGTTATCCTGAAAAGAAAGCAACAAAGGGCCTGTTAGCAAGCTGTGCATGTCGTTTAGCTTGAGTTCTGAAGGTTGGGCAGGGTCTCACCAGCACCCAAGGCCTGCCCTCAAACCAGAATTGCCCAGTTCTTGTTAGGTGTTCCTCTGATATACTGTTTCCAGCAAAACATGAGACAACTGCATCATACCTTGCGGCATTTTTTGTCAGAGCAGCGTTGCTTCTCATCAGGGACTCCGTCAATGTCCGTATCCTTCCCACAGACATAGCCATTCCCTGCCCACCCCACGAGGCACTGTAAGACAGCAGATAAACAAAATGAGGCTGCCAGTGAGTCCCCTGATGGCCATATGCCTCCAAAATTGAAGGCTTTACATGAGAACCAGCACAAAACGTTGCAAATCCAGGTACACAACGCTCTACGGGAAAACCATCGTCTGCAAGAAACAGTTATGCTGTAAATAATATTCTAAATAGCTCAGATACAAGCTCTCTGCTTGTTCCTGAGATTATAAAGACATGCAGCAGCAAAACATCTGGGCTCCAGCAAGTTGCTGAAGGGTGCTTCTCCCTGCTCAGCCGTGTGTAATGTTCCATGACTGACAAATCTGTAGTGCTTCAGGCAAAAAAAACCCAAACAAACAACAGTGGATCTGAGGTGCCAGGAGCAGTCCACTTCTCCAGAGAGCACTGACAGAGATATTGCCGTAGCTCAGGTGTTAATGGAGAGCAGGTCTGTGTCGGGAAGGCATGCTCTCCAGGAGAGGGCAGTGGCAGACCCAGGAGAGCAAGCACAGTGCAAGGGAAAGCGGAGTGAGCAGACCCCAACCGCAGGGAGGTTTGGACCTTACCACGCAGGAGAGGGACCCGTCGCGCTCCACGATGCACTGTGCTTTCTCGTGGCATGGACTAATTTCACCATTAGGACAGCGTCTCACTGTCTGGCTTTTGCAGCCAGTGACTTGATCCCCAACAAAGCCAGGTTTACAAGCCCCGCACTTGTAGGATCCCTGCAAGAAAAAGCAATAGGGAATAAACTATAACATGAGTCCTGGCAAACCTTTGCTGTAACCTTCCTCAGCAACTGGGTTGCCACAGCTAACAGAGGCCCCAGAGCCTGGGCAAGATAGATCCACATGAGGCTTTCCAGTAATATTTACCCGTGTATTGATGCAGATAGAGTTTGGGACACAATTTCTGGCGGCACCTGTCTCGCATTCATTGATGTCAGTACAAACCTGTCCAGGAAGAACAAAATAGACATTAACTTCACTGTTAAGCAGGTACCAACCACATCAGATCACAGAATTAGGGCATCACTAGATGCAGAAGCAGAGACCCTGACACACTTTACTAGGTCTCACAGCTCAAAGTTTTCCTTCAGACAAGCTTGAGCCAGATCCCAGCAATACTCCTGACCCCAGGCAAGCTGTTCACCCTCTACAGAGTCACCAGAGACTTTATCCTGGCAAAATAGCTTAGCTCTGAGCTGAGCTGTCAGAGTATCTCCTTACTGTAAAAGGATAGAAGAGAGTCAATGGAGCAAGAAGGTCAAAGACTGTGTCCTGTGACCAGCTAGCAGCTCTCTAAATAACACAAGCCACATACCATTCTTGCTTTTGGCAATATATTCTTATAAACCATACTAAGACTAGGTGGTGTTTGTTTTTTTTTTTTAACTTCAATCTGTCTATAGCTGTCAGGGAAGCAGGGGGAGCAGCTGCTGCATCAGCTCTTCTGTGTCCTAGGATGAAGGATTGCCCAGGCTGGCTTCACAGCCACAAAGATGTCAGAGGCATAACGTTCTGTCCAGTATAAATTCAGCAGAGGTAAGGTCTTGGGCTGGAGGTTGCTTTGCTGTTGATGTGCTAGGACATCCTTGGCAAGTCTCTCCTCTCACTGCACCAGTCTCCCCACCAATACAACGCAGTCATCTTGTATTTCCCTTCCCATTCCTTTGAGGGTTCCAAGACCTTTGAATTACAATTACGGAGGGGAAAGAGTTCATGGAGTCTGAAGGAGACAGAAACGTTTCTGGGCCTTACCTGTTTGTTGGCCCTGGCATAAGCTAGTCCAACGCCTTCAACCATTTGCCCGGTGAAGCCGGGAGGGCAGGGATCACAGCGGAAGCCAGGGGTGGTGTTAATGCACTGGACCTTCGGGAAGCAGGGGTTTGCATTGCACTGTAAACAAGGAAGAGGTTGTGCAGAACTGTGAAGCAGGCTCGTTCAAGGCCAGCTGTGAAGGCAGCTCTCAAAGCAAGCCTTGCTGGGTGAGATCCAGCTATTGTACTTTTATTTTTAAAGAATAAAACAAAAATGCATAGAAGTTCCTGGCTTTCCCTGCAAGTGGAAAATGCAGCTTCCCCATCTCAGTTGTTCTCCCAAGTCCAAATATGTGCAGACAAGTAAAACAAATCAACTTTCAGGACTAATTCTTCTTAGGTGACATCAATTGCCCAGGCAAAGAGCTGGCTTCACACTTTCCCTCCTGGCAGTCTCTGAATCCAGAGAACTGGATAATTTCTTACATTGGTTTTGAAAGACAAGAACAGTTGTTTGTGTACTACTCTGGGAAGGAACCGACTTTCCAAAGTTGCTATTAATGCTCGCTTTATTTTCTCCAACACTTTATTATTTTCACTGAATTCTTATGCTCTGTACTGGCAGATGCATTACATTAATACAGTGGTTCCCACGTTTTGGTGACTTAACAGATTATCATCAATCTCAAAATCTCTCACTGACCCTTTTAACTTCAGCAGGTTTTTAAACTGAAATGCTATAGAGGTGATACGGCCTTGCAAGACACTTAGTTGCTTGGCGGACTAAGCAGTGAGCATAGGACTATGGTTTGGGAACCACAGAACTAAGGAGTCTTATGGACATGCAAAATTAATGGTTGAGTAAAGCTTTGCATACCCACAGAAAATAAGCTTGATGGAATGCCACACTATCTAAAAAAACCCCCAAACAGTATCTGCCTAGCAAGATTTGATTTAAAGGCACAAGTAAAGCAATACGAGTAGTGTGGTAAGATTTATTGTATAAAGGACTATTCGGGAAGCATTTGATTCTGTTCCACACATAATAAATCTTATCTCTAACAACTCATCAGCCATTAGCTCAAAAGATTGTAAGGCCAAAAGGGACTGACTGTTCTGGTCTTCCAAACTCACCTTCCTGTGTGGTACAAACAAAAAGCTTTATTTTGTTGAAGCCTATGTCTCTTTTAGAAAGAAATGCCTAGCTAGACTGGATATAAAACCAACGTGGAACACAGCTTAAGGGAGGGTGGGATACAGACTTCCTCCAGTGAAATGGTGTTTCTGTTGAACTGCAGCTCCTGGGGGAATTGCAAGACTTTTCTTTATAACCACAAGACAAACCTGCAACACTCCAAGAAAAGCGAGCCAGTTTTATAACTTCCAGCCTGTCCTACTTTTTTTTTTACCTCATTGATATCTGTGCACTGGGACCCATTGCCTGAATAACCCGGGGGACAGGGTCCGCAGCGGAAGCCAGTGCCAGTCTCAGTGCAGGCCACTCCAGGGAAGCAGGAGTTTGGGAGGCATCTGTTAAATTGTGTCACGGTGATGACAGGGCCTGTCGCCTCTGTGTGCATGCCTAGACGACAAGAGGAACATTAAGAACAGAGCTGTCACTGCCAGAGGCTATCATCAGGTGGTCCCATTGTCTCAGAGGTATCAGTGTGCTTCACACACAGGACATTTCCTCACATCCTTTCTGAGGGTTGAGCAGTTGTAGCTGTGTTTTGTAAGTGGAGAAAAATGAAGCCAGAAGCAGCAGTTTGACAGATTTCTGAGTCAAAGCAGACAAAAATTAAGTAAGAAACCCCAGAAGTCTTAGCTCCAAGTCCAAACCTCTTTGTTATGCCACCCTCCTTATTGGTGTAATGCCCTTGCTTTTGGAGTTCCACAGAGATCAGTTCTCTCCCTGGTTCCCCCATAGCTACACCTCACTGGTGCTATGGACTCAGACACTTGGCTAAAGCAGAACTCACACAGACTTAAATCTGGGAAGCATTGTGGAGGGCTGTCAGCCAAAATCTTTGCTGTAGACAGCAGGCACGTTAAACAGGTCAGCTTGCTTTGTAGCAGGAATACGCTCACACAGAAGGCTCTCATGCCATAACGTTACGCATAACATGCTACCTGTTATCTCCACAGGGCTAGGAAACCTCACTTCATCCTGGCAGATGAGAAATCAATCTGTTATTCAGACATTCATCACTTCTAGGCTGGGACACAGCAATATAGTCTTATCTAAGCATGAAGTACGGTGTGTGATGTGTAGGAAATTCTAACCCGTATAAAATGCTACTGCAGTCCTATTCAGAAGCACTCTGAACACATCAAGCCTGTCCCCACACCACTGCACGCCAGCTTCCCTTAAAAGTTTTAGGCCAAATGCCAGGTTTTTGTCCTTATCCTCATGACCTGACCCACAGCACAAGAGAACTTGCAAAATTAATCTGCATGGGACACAGAACTTCACTGAAGGCCAATTCAAGACTGTGAATGAACTTCCCCAGAATCTAGAATTGTCACAAGTCTCCCACACCCACTACTCTAAGTGGCAGGGACACTTTTTGCTCCAACTTTCCTCCAGCTTAAAAGCCCAACATAAAAACCCTGAAACAAAACAAACCAAAAAACCAACACTCTACCACCACTAGCAGCAAAATCTTGACTAGAACCAAGGCCTGCCTCCTCTCTTCATATTTCTCTTTCTGAGAAATAATGAGAAGCACACGACTGCTGTGAGTCACATTGTTCAATGCATGACTAAAAAAGGCTCAAATTCTATGGTAAGGAGTACAGGAGAAGAATGCATATAAAGCAGAATAGCAAGTGGGGAAGGCAGAAATCAAGTAACAGAGAAAGTTCAGGACAGTTTTATGAGCAAATTATAAAAACAATTGCTGTGGATGAATGCATTTCTGTACTGCAGGTCCCAGAAGCTTTGGCTAATCTCTTTTCCAGCAGAAGTACAATCTCTCCAAATGCAGAAATGGTTACTGCTCCACCCTTTGAGTGTACTGGCAAATAATAGACCATCTCCAAGAACCATGCTTTCTGAAAGCCAGATATACTGGAAGTAAGTTCCAGTCTAGAAAAAAAAACATATACTGGGGAGCAGAGGGCAAGATTTATATGGGAAAATTTATGATCCTGTTTCCTGAATCCTCTGTAAACAACCTCTTTGCTTGGATGGTGGCAGCACTAGGATGGAAGGAATAGCAGAGCAATGCCTCTTGGGGGTGATGTTCTCTTCCACTTGCAGCTCAGGAGTAGCCAGCTATATCCCACAGGATACCCAGTGTGCATTCCCAGGCATTTCTAACATTGGCCATGGCCTGGGTTATTAGATGTGGCCAGGCAGCTTTCCGCAGCAGAATGCAGCTACCCTGAGAAATACGGTGTGGTATGTCACAAAACCATTAACAAAGCTTATTTCAGAAATAATGGAAGTAAGCGAATACTGGGGATTTGCTGGAAGGAAAGATGAGCTTTATAAGGCTACTTCTGCACCCCATGCTCAGGAAAGGGGTAGTAGCTTCAGCTGCCACTGAACCACGAGAACAGCATGGAACACAGGTCCATGAATGCAGAATGATGTGGGGGAAAAAAAGCATCACTAATATTGAGTATTACCCTGTGACACTCGGGATAATTGTGAAACAAGCGATTTCCTTTGGGGAGATGGTCACAGGTGGCATTTTACTACTTGTTTGGACACAAAGGTATGAAGGGCTTGGAGGAGGCAGCTGAACATAGGACTGAGCTCAGTAACTCACCACAGGCATCACACTCCATGACTGTATTCTTCAGGAATGTTATCTCCTTAATCTAGAAGAAAACAAGAACCACCATTTAGCCAAAGGCTGAATTTTGCTCCCACGCAAACTAGTGGCCCCACTGCCAGAAAACAGGGTGTCTCTCTGAGACTGCACAGCTGCTTACAAACAAATTAACTCTTACCTCAAAGTCTATGTTGCAGACTTTCTGGAAGCTGAGGTGGCTTGTATTCCCTGCTCTAAGTCACTTCCTACTGTAGTGTTTCTACAGGCTAACTTGATAATACTATTTTACCACAGATGCAGGAAACACTTGACTTGAATATACTTAACTTGAATACACAGAAACAAGTGACATAAAGAAAAAGAAATCTACTTTATTTGGGTCTTCTACTCTAGAAGATGCTGAACTAGCAGTTCTAGAGAGGTCTGCTTTATCTGCAGTCCAGGCACTGCATAAGTAAATTCAGGAGGAGGTTCTCCTGTGAGCCATTTTTGCAGCTATATGAATAATCTCTGAGATTGCTTATGCCATTCTTTCACCCTAATGCCCTTGCCGTGAGGATATTTACAATCTATTCACGAAAGCTCCTCCCTCCAGACTTCCTCTGATCTCCTCTAGGCTCCTATTCCTTCAAGCTTGCTTTAGTAAAGAGATAATCTGTAGCCTTGGCAGCACAAAGATGCTGTTCCTTTGGTGAAGAAAGGAATATGGAACAGGCACAAGTAAGCATGTCAGTCTCAAGCTAACATTTGTATGACTCTCTAGCATCTTAGACAGCAATCCTAGCAGTCTTCTTCCATGCAAAAGCCTTACTGGCTATCTACAACTGATGCTCAGGGCCACCCTTCCACACCCTGTGGACTTTACGTTTCCACGTTTAAGTCATTTCACTTTGACAAAAGCTTCTACTTGTGTCTCTCTGCCAGCTCCCAGGCATGAGAGCGAGCTTCCATTCTATATTAGATTCTCTCTTCCCTCCTACATGGCCTGGGGTCATGTATTTTGAATAGTTAATGCAGAGATAGATCTAACCCAAATCCCCAGAACATCTCCCATTAGAAGTGGGTGACAGAGAGCAGAGTGGAGAATTCGGAGCACTGCTAATGAGTGTCAGCGGCTCCTTTGTGCCAAGAATCCTTCAGTCTTTAGCTCAGGAGAGTAGATCTGGCCTTGTATTGTTTTGCCTTTTGCCATCCTTATTGCCAACATCCCAAGATGCTGATTCAAGGAAAAGTAAGTTTTCGAAAATCTTTGCACAGATTAAGAAATTATGAACTGCCACCTTGGCTCCCCAGCTGTACATGCAAGTTGTCTTCTGAGGAAGAGTTTTCTTGAAAGTGCTGTTGAGAAAAAGGCCATGGATAAAAAAAAAAGTAGGTGGCAAAAGCGAGAGAAAGAACAAATAAAAAACCTGTATGGAGAAGCAGTGCTAAGCTGGAAGGGAACACTGGAAATCATTGCTTGAGGCTGCCAGGAACCATGTCTGACCTGATTCCTAGTAAACACTGGGTATTTATGCAGCAGCCTGAAATGTGAGAGTAACTCAATGCAACAGATGTTTTTGCAGATTAGAGGCCGCCCAGTTTGCACTGGCACAGAGACCTGTCTGCCATTCCAATTATCTGGCAGGCAGAGGCTGCTGCCCTCAGCTCCCAGAGTGGATAAAGGGAGAATGGAACCTTTTTCTATACTTAAAAGAGAGTTGACCAGACAAACCACCATCTCCTCGTTAAAATGGGAAAAGATCTAAGCACCCAAGAAGTTCCAAATTCCCTAAGAAACTACAGGAGCCAGAAAGGCTTAGGATTAAAACAACAAGAGGAAAGAGTGAATACAGAGCTTGTTTAGACTCCATATGACTTCCCTTTCCAGGACCCTAATAGATGGCTGAAAGGTCTCTTCCATCTTCCAAGTTTGGACTCTCTACTGATTTCATGAGCCCACAAAACCAAGGAAAAAGTGACTTGTTTTTCCAGTTAAATATATACCCACTGTGTGTGCGTGTCTTTTTTTTTTGAGTTCGTTCTCCATGTACGCTGTTTTTCAGCAGACACAGTTCTAAGAAGCAGAATTTGGTATTCAAATGAATACACTTTATCTCAGAATTACAGATCTGATTGTGAGACCGCCTCTTGATTCCGGTTTGCAGCGCAATAATTGTATTGCTCATTTCACATAACGCAAGAAGCAGGCCCCCGAATTCCAGAACTCAGCAGAGGATTCAGAGATCTCTCTTGTACAGCGTATAAGGAACTAGGTCCCTTTTTCACCTACCTGCTGTTTCAACAAGTCTCGAACTTCCATTAGCACACGGTTAGTTTCTCTCATTTCTTCCAGCATTTCTGGCCCAACTTCACCTCCTAAAAAACCCAAAGCAGTTGGGAAAAACACAGAAGAGCCATTAGCAGTACAAACCAACTGATATTATTAACTTCAGCTTAATATTGAAGATACAGGCTCCTCCACACCAATCTCTGCCAGTTCCTAACAAGAAGCTTGCTGGAACTAACAAGAGACTTGCACATAGGGTAGAATTTGCTCTGGGCAGGGCAGACGGTTATAATCAGCCATGCCTGTCAGGTAGGTAACAGCTACCCCTCAGCAAACAAACTGGCCTGGCAGTCTGGCAGTTGTGGTAGCTGTTAATCTGGCATGGTCTCTGCAGTTCACACATAGGAAAGCTTTGCTGCCAAAAGAAGCAAATCAGTTATTCAGTGCTGTGGAAGCTCCTGTGAAGGACACCACTAAAGTAAGGCTTTTTGCTGAGTCTATCCCAAACGTACTGCCAAGCACTGAACGTGGAAAACCGGCACATCAGCCTTTGCCTCGCCTGTTCTCAAGGTACAGGCTTTTTTCTTGCTGGAGACAGGTTCTTTTTGGGTAGCGGCAATTTCGAATTGCCATGTAGCGACTCTGGGGCACAAAGGATCCATCTGCTCATCCATGCAACATTGTAAAATCCTGTTTAAATTAAGCTGAACAGAGGATAATAATCATCTTACAAGGTCATCTAGGGCAGATTAACACGACCTTTCCCTCCCATCTGCTTGATTCTAGACTTGCCTAGTCCTTTGAGACATGCTAAAAATCTAGTCTGTAACCCAGCTTCGCTCAAGAAGAATGCATGGAAGTAGCTTATTGTTTCTAGAATTATATAAGTTTTAAGAAAACTTGAACCATTTAAAAACAATTGGACACAAAGTTCAACTCTGGTATTCTCCTGTCTGCCATGAGAAAGTTCAACCTTCTTTCTCTAGTTTTTTCTAGATTAATCGATCCTCTAATGGAAGTCACACCTTGCCTACAGTGTAAGCAAACCTTTATGAAGAGAAAAATAGCAGTTTCTTCTACAAACAGCACTGTGTGTTCTGGGGAAAATTAGCTGGAGTTAGAAGTCTGCCTCCTTCAGCATGAGGAATTTGCCAGCGCCAAAGGCAGGATGTGAGCCCGTGCTACTGACTTAGCACAACTTCAGCACTCTCATGTGACAAATGAACCTGAAAGCCTCATGGGTCTTCCCCACACAGAACCAAGAGGACTTTATGAATATTTGTAACCTCTCCAATACATTTTGGTTTGGGAACTAAATTGAAAGTACCACAAATGTCATTCTAAGACAGAAAGACTGAACTAAAGTGACGTTTCTTATTTTATTGAAAACACGGAGCTTGCACGTAATTTCTAACTTCAAACAGAGGTTTTGAATAAGCTCTGCATGAAGGCTTCAGGCAACTTCTGTTATTCCTGGGAAGAATTTTCCATCCCTCGTAGCAAGATGTAATTTAAAATAAAAGTTTGGTTTTTTTTTTTTAATACTCAAATTCACAATAATGATTCAACCACTCAGAGGCGATTTCCAAAGGAAATCTAAGTGCTTGCAGACATTGCCATTACTATGCATCCTTCTCCGTGGGCTCATTCTGTCTCCACAAGCACACATCTGACTCTCTGGTACACAATCTGAGTCTGCCAGATCTCACAGATCCTCTTTGAGTTGAGCATTCCCTTAATGGGCTCTTCAGAGAAGTGGAACTTTTGTAATGAACTTGGCATGGCTGTGTTCCTAGAAGTCAGGGCTTCCCTGAGCTCTATGTGCACAAGCAGAGAGAATATCCAAGGATCCTGCTATAGGACATTCTGTATGATCTGTTTTTTTAACTCAGATCACAGGCAAAATGCAGATTAATGTAAAGTGTCTCTTGCAGGTCATTACAAAACACAACAAAATTTCCAGTTGCCCTAGAATAAATGTTTTCCTTAAAAAAACTTCCCTACTCAGGAGGCGAACTGGGGAAAAAATCTAAGACTGAACATTTACACAGTTAAGCTTCAAGTTTCATATAAAACTACAAGATCCCTAAACATTGCTTTTAGGCTTCAGTAGATGCAGCTGAAATGTTAACCTTCTTCCTCATTCCCTTCTGCAAAACAGAATTTTCATAGGAGTCTAGAAAGCATACGAATCCAGAAAATATAGAGATAATTAAAATTCCTTACCTGCTCTTCTCTGCTGACATGATGAAAAAGGACAAGAGAGGCAGAGCAGAAAAACCAATGCTAGAGCTGAAATCATCTTTGAATCTTCAGGCAGTGTGGATGTATGGGCTTCTCTTGCAACGAATTTTTAACCTGCAGGTTTGCCTCTGCTCCCCATTAGTGTCTGTGGTTTGCTATTTATGAAGTTGCATTCCTTCCTCTGAAGTTCTTATTCTCTGATGCTGGACGAGGGGTGGACGTCATTTCTGGCTGCTAGTCCACAGAGAATGTTACAAAAGTAAACAATATGAGAAACTCATCAGGAGAGTAGTTTAATTTTTTTTTTAGACCGGCTTGCACCAAAATAGGTCAGAAAATTCCAGAATTAAATGGATTCTTTTTGGATTAGGGTTTTTATTTCTTCTTCATGGACACAGGATAGACGGATGATTCATAGCCCTATCCCTCACAGATTTTCCTTCTAAAGCTGCTCACTGGATCACAAAAGCTATGAGACATCTGGACTTCACTAGAGTTTCAGAAAAGGCTCTTTAAACTCCCAAAAGACAGTTTCACCACTCATGCTTGGGGTAGAACTATTGAATCATCTTCCAACTCCAAAGAGGAGCCACACATCCTATTTTGGAGAGGAGTCGGGCAAATGTACTAGCCCTTAGAGGCTGATGTTCTTATTACCCCCCACCCAGGCTTGCCTAAAGGAAGGATGCAGTGCAGAAGTGACGGCATAAAAGGAAGGTAGACTTTGCTGTTTCTTGTCTGTGACGGAATGAGTCTCAATTCAGCATTTTCCATCAGTCAGTCTCAATCCAGCACTTTCCATCAGAAGACAGAGAGCAGATTGAGAAATCCTTCTAGAGCCGCCAAAGAAAATCTGCCCAAAGAAAATCTTAAAGCTACTACATCAAGGAAATTGCAAGTTAAACTGTGACCTGTAAAAAAAGGTTAGTCTGAAGACCAGTGAAATTCTTCATCACACATTCTCACTGTTTGATTGTGAAATCTGTCGGTATGTTGATCATACAACACCCTTGGGGACACAGACAGGAAAGCCCCAGGAAACAGTAGCTCAGTCTTTAAAGTGTTATAGCAGCAGGATCCTTGGATATTTACATAAAAGATTTTTTCTCATTTTGACCTCAGACCTCCCGTGTTCAAGAAAAGACTTCCCGTCCCTGTGGCTGTGCACAATTCTTGAAGGTAACTGGGTGCAGTCTTGCAGGCACTGGTGAGCACACATGTTCACTACAGTAAGCAAATAAATTAGTTTTATATTACGGGAATGCTGCAGCAGACAGATTTTGCACTTTCTTGCACCAAGCAAATTTATACTGAAAATAAAGTTAATTTGCATGTGTTACCTAGGTGGTATTTGTATGATTCTGCTTGTCTGGCGCACATGCCATCTCATGTTACACACAGCAAGTGACTTTTTGCTGTCAACCCACAGATAAATCGGCTTTGAAGGCTTGATACTTGTGGTCTAGCCGGCACTCAGAACACCTGAGTTTCCCAGGTTTTAGCATTTCTGGGTCCTTCTGTACAAATCAAAACCATGGCAACTGATTATTACAGATAAAATACACTGTTTTTTCCAGGGATGTTCTGGGAAATATCACTTAGTTTTTATTTTATAGCAGCAAATGGGGAGTGAATGAAAAATGCCCTTTCACCCACCCCACAGAGACCAAGTCTTCCACCTGAAACAGTGATAGTTGATGTCCGTCCAGCTTATGTTTGAAGGTGCTGTTGTCAAGAGGTGAAAGAGGCATTCAGGCTTTGCAGACTGCTCAGTCCAGCACCCTGCTAGATGGCAAGCAAGGAAGCCCATTAGTACCTGTTATCGTAGTGGAGAATTTTAAGGGAAAAGCACATTACTTCAACGGAAGCCTGATAGGTCATTAATAAAGGAAGGTTCTTGCCAACTATTCAGAAAAAAATCTGTTTTTTTCAAGTGGGGAGAAGTCATAAAACTCCAGAAAGAAAGAGATGTAACTCACATGGAATGAAGAGTGGACAAGGGTCACTTGTGAGGTCACCTCGGAAACAACTGACATCAGATTTGCTTTGTATGGAGAAATGTGTCCATATAGAATGATGAGACAATCAAAAACCTAGTCCTACAAAAAAGAAATTAAAAGAAAAAAGGAACTATTCAATACAAGGCAAATAAAATATGTATGAGCAGTAAGGATGTTTTCTGCTACCTAAGCAAACTGTTACTCAATGATATTAGGACAAACCCACATAAAAAACCCTCTTAAAGTCAGACACCTAATAAAAAAGTTGCTTGAAAGTCCAGTATCCAACTAACTGGATACTTCCGTGCTTCTAAGTTTTCAGGGGCCAAAAAAACCCCAGTTTTTGAGAAGAAATAGTAGGCTGACTAGAAACAACCATTTTTGAGACCATGTGAAATTGGCTTGTAAAACAATGTGACTCCCAGCCAGCAAGGGAGCGGTATTTGTCTCTAGGAAGAGCTCTCAAAGACTATCAAGAAGAGTCCTGCTTCCTCCGTACAGAGTTCAGCATTTTTCTGAACACTTTCAGCTGCCCAGAATCACATGCCTTCTTATAGTACTATAAACTGGTGATCACATCGTACATAAAATACACAATATTTTCTAATAAGCCAATTATTTAACATCCAAATTAACTCATCAAAACCATATTGTAGAGAAGTTAGATAATTTTCTTTGGTTTTACTATGGACTGAAGAAACTCAGATAATTGACATTAAAAAGAAGAAATCTCCCAAGCTCCTGCAGTCACTGCAAAGGACAAAAGGAAAAGAGTGAACCCCTCTCTTCTGAAGAATAATTTGTATGGACAAACTGCAAGTCACCAAAGTATTTAAAACATACAGGGCTACCAGCAGTGAACCTGGATCTCTTCACAGGGAAGATGTGCTGGTTTTGGCTGGGATAGTTAATTTTCTTTACAGTAGCTGGTATGAGGCTATGTTTTGGATCTGTGCTGAAAACAGTGTTGATAATACAGAGATGTTTTCCTTATTGCTAAGCAGTGGTTGCACAGCATCAAGGCCTTTTCTGCTTCTCACCCCGCCCCGCCAGCGCAGGCTGGGGGGGCACAAGAAGTTGGGAAGGGACACAGCCAGGACAGCTGACCCCAACTGACCCAAGGGATATTCCATACTATACGATGTCACGCTCAGCGTATAAAGCTGGGGGGAAGAAGAAGAAAGGGGGGATGTTCGGAGTTACAGCATTTGTCTTCCCTAGTGACCATTACACGTGATGGAGCCCTGCTTTGCTGGAGATGGCTGAACACCCGTCTGCCGATGCGAAGTGGTGAATGAATTCTTTGTTTTGCTTTGCTTGCATGCGCAACTTTTGCTTTACCCATTAAACTGTCTTTATCTCAACCCACGACTTTTCTAATTTTTACTCCTCTGATTCTATCCCCCATCCCACCGGGGGGGAAGTGAGCGAGCAGCTGTGTGGTGCTTAGTTGCTGGCTGGGGTTAAACCATGACAGAAGAGAAAAAGAGAACTTTGGTAGTGTGGACAACCTGCAAAGTGGACGATCTGCAAGTACATCAACGTCTCTGTTCTCTGCAAAAGAGTCATTAATAATGAATTTATTAGTGGAGGCTCGAGAGTATACTGAACTGGCTCACAAGGAGCACGTGTTACTTGTAAGTAACTTTGCAGTTAGCTGAGGTGTTAACAGCGCAAGAGGAAAACTGTGAACAGGTACTTAGAAGATGCAAGTTCTCAAACTCAGTAAAGTCAGGAATGTTCACTGCTGAGAAATGACATTCATTTCCTTCAGCAACAATTAGCGTAGGACAGCATGGTGACAGAATAGTGCTTATTGCTCACTTATTCTAAATGAAATTAACCAAAGCATATTAAATCTGCATTACACCAGTTTTAAATATTTGAACAAATAAGTCTTCTGTATATTAAGGCAGCGATAAATATGTCTTTACATTCTTCTAGAAACCTGAAGCCATTTCTCTTTAGTCTGCAACAGTTTCTGGGATCATTTCTATTCATTGACAGTAGCAAAATAACTGTACAAATTAAAAGGTACATAGTTTCTACAGAGCTTTCTTGAGTTGAGCAAGACATGGTGTCTCCACAGGGTGAGGTCATTCCTACCTTTATTTTCCTTGGACTCATTTTATACCTTTCTATATTCAGATCGGAGGGCTAGAAATCCCTGTAAATCACCACTCTAATGCAGCTTAAACACACAGTAGCAGATCAGAAACTGTTTGGTCATAGCTTGGTTATTTCTGGGTGCCTGTGTCTGTTTAAAAAGGGCAAATTCAAAAGTAGCTGATATATATGAACTTGTTATTATCTGATGGGGAAACACCTTTCAGATTTGTCAATATCATTTTTTAAGCATTACTGATTAAAAAAAAAATAGTGAGCAGCAGATAGTGTTTATTTGGGCTTCAGTGTAAAAGTGTTTTTGCACTCTGTGCAGTGCCAGGTTAGTTACACCTTTTTCCCTGTCGGGAGTTGACATCACAAATGAAGCCAGCACACAAACAAACAACAAAAAGAAAAGCTCATACAAGTTTAAAGTTTAAATATTTTCCATCTCTGTGTTTTTAACTAATCTTTGCCAAGTGAAGGACAAAAGTCAGAAGGAAAAAGTTATTTTTCAGTCTTGTAAGGTCAAGTTCTAAAAATAAGTGAAAAACATCTACACCCTCTGAAATGGTATGCTAAGTGTTTTACAATGTTTCCTATATATTTATGGTAATAAAAACCCAAATTATATAAAACATGACTAGTAAGGATTTCAAAAACATCTCCTCCTTTTCCTCCCAATACAGGATCAATAGTACCAATGGCACTCTTCACAGAGACTTCTCTACCCTGTTCTCAAATGCTTCCAGCAACGGAGACTCCACAACCACCCCAGGCAGCCTTCCAATGCTTTATATTCCCACTTTTAGAAAATGTTTCCAAGGGATGCTATTTAAGCCCATTGCTTCTTTTCTTATTCACCATGGACTCAAAGAGCAGATTAGTCCCTTCTTTGAACTAGCACTATATATTTGAAAACTTGCATTTGAATTCTGTACTTTCGTAAAAGAGCCTGGTAATGTATGCAGCTTCCAGGTTTTATACAACCAATATAGAAATGTGGAGATGAAAAATTATCACAGTCATTGCAGACTGTCAACAGTTAGTCGGTTTTAAGAGAAATAAAAGTCCTGAAGTCTCAACTAAATCTTAATCAGTCATGATTTTTGTTAAATGTCACAATACATAAACTATCTGTGACTCAGAAGATACATTATCTATTGTGGTGAACTGCTAGATTACAACTGAAGTTGAACCAACCTGGCATATTTTACTCATGAGTAGATCAGTAAGAAGCCCAATACATCAAAATTTCACAGCACAGGTTTTTTCAGCTTGTACTTATTTTGAATGCTATTGTCTAACATTTGCAAATTCCAAAGATACACATTGTGAAAAGGACTGGACGCTGAAGTTTGAAGCCCAGCAGCCAGCAGAATCTTCAGTCTTGTCCTACCTTTCTAGTATGTGCTTCCAGACAAAACAAAAACCTACTTTCAAAAGTTTGCAAAACATAATTTTACGGCTTGATTATGTACAAATAGTTATTTCATCCATTGCTAAAACACAGTCTCAACAAACAGGATTCCAAAATGATCTACTTAGAGCTATTTGCAGTCCTGAGGTAACAAAGTTTAAGTATCAATGCTTTATGGGAGACAGATTCATTATTTGACATAAACAGCAACAGCGATGCAAATATGATACATAAAATCCATCAGTCAATAGGTAAGAACATCCCCCTCCGCTCCCTGTGTGCATCATTCATTGCAAGATGGAATAAATAGGTTGTGGTTTGTTACATGTTTGAAGAGTTACAGCTTGCTGCAATCTGCTTTATGTCTCGAACTTCAAATTCCTCACGAAAGCAAGGCACTGAAGGTCACTGAAAACTTATTATAAGTACTTTTAATGCTTTTTTCATTTAATCAATGGCAAAATGCAATGACAGAGAATCAAGCCTGCAAAATACAATAAATGGACATAGCTCCATTGTGCACTATGCTAACTTTATCACTCATTCTTCGTGTTGTTTTCCACCCTACTAATGGAATTTGACTAATGTCAGTAAAGCCATTTACATGTGCTAAAAAAAAAAGTCACACAACTCGCTGTCGCAATAGGCAGAATGACATAACGCTGGGCCACAACCGCAGTATCACAGCAATTGGCACATTGTGACAGGGACGTCTCCTGGGAGGAAGCTACTGCCTTACACCACAGAAAGTGGGGCCTTCCTTGAAGTAAGAGTGGCGTTCCAGAAGGGTCAACTTCCCACTTGTTGCTTCAACACTATTAGAAATTTGATGACTTTTCTATTTTCTGCACATGAAAGGCTGACTTTCAAAGGAACATCAGTTTGTACCCTAAACATTTTCTGAATTTTGAGTGCAACAAAACACAAACACCGTAATGTTGGTGTATAAAAATAGCTGCAAAATGGTTTCTGAAAAAAGGCACAGAGATGCCTTCCAATGTCTGAGGGAGGAATCCCACAAAAAAGAGAACGATGAGCCGAGAACACATTCAAACTCTTTGTTTTATCCTCAGCTCCTAACCCCCAACCAAAAATAGTAACCAGAACCAGTATGACCTGAGTAGGGGTTTTCCAATATTTTTGGCTGTTGACTAGCCAACACAACAAATGCACACTTACTAAGTAGGAGACATTTATAAGCCATCAAACACCTATCAAGAAATCGCAGCCTTTCCCGCCTCCTTTTTATTTTTTTTTTTTTTTTTAATTCAGTGAATGCTGGGGTAGGGGGAAAAGAACGGTGCTAGTCTGCAAATTTCTAAGTGTGCCACCAGGACAGATTCCCTGTGCCTCTGGACCTGACCGAGTCGGAAGCAGCTCCTGTCCCACAAGGTTTTTTGATCTCTCTAATGAGACTCCCAACAAGATAACCAATTTGTAGCAACCATGAGAGTGCTAAATGGCCTGACTTTTCATTGCCACATTACCCTTCTGAGGAAGAAAGAATCCTGCTTTACAGACATGGAACTGAATCACTCGGAAGCTAAGCAGCTTGCACTAGGTCACACCATGCAAGTAAACTGAACCTGGAAACCCAAAGCTCATGCCAGCACCGTAATAACTAAACCGTCTTTCTTCTCTGAAGAAGGGGAATCTTCATTCACAAACACTGGCAGGGAAAGATATTAGAAAAAAATGCACAGGCGCATTCATCTAAACTAAGTGATACTACGTATTGTCTGGGCAGCCTTACCGCCACTGTAAGTGGCTGATCTTCCTGGAAGTGACATATTCTGCCCACATTGGCTGAAAACAGCACACAGTGACTCTAGGAACTCTGAGGAGCATCAGCAAGAAAAGCTGTACTTTTACAAGAGAAGAAAATATCCAACAACTATAGCCCTGCAACAAATAAAAAGTGTCTTAAGTGCACAGTAAGAACACCGCAGTTCACTTTCATCACAGATGTGATACTGAACTTCTAATACTCAGAGAGCAGCAGGAAGTATGAATGAGGCTAACCTAGGCTGTTCAGGTAGTCTAGTTACTAAATTACTTGGTTACCAGTAGTTCTATCCAGGGAATTTACTCAGGAACAGCAGGAGACAAGGCCAGTGACACAACTGGTGACAAAGGCACAATACAGGTCCAAGGTCTATCCAGAGACAGGGCTACAAGGTCACCCTGAACGTTGTCCTTCATTTAAAATATGGTCCAGAACTTCCCAGTGGCTTGCTGAGTTTTGATAATCTAATTTGTTGTCTCTAGAAAGGTCGCAGCACTGTCAAATGTTCCACACTCCTGGGTCCCACACCAATAAACCTATCCCTTCCAAAATGCCTGAGACATTGTGTCAACATAATCCTGTCTGAAGAGAACTTAAGACACCTGGAACTAAAATGCTTTTTGCAAAACTGAGGGCAGGAGGCCAATCAAAGGACCCACAAATTTCTTACCGGCCCTCGTGCAGTTTTGCTTTACCCCTCATTACAGCCTGCCAAAGACAAACTATGACAAATAGAAGCCCAAGGGGCCAAAAAGCAGTGGCATGTGCAGAACAAGAAGAGCTGTCTCCCATCCTTCCCTTCCGCTTAAGCAGCTCACTGTAATGAGGCTTACAGATGGGGGTGTACAATGCTGCCAGAGCTCCTTCTCCCCACCGCCACCCTGCTCAGAACTATTCCCCAGCATATGTTGTAATCATACACCCAGGAGGGTTGTTAAAACCTTACAGGAAACATCTCACATTTTTTCCTTTACTATTCATGCCATTTTCTATTAGGGACAATAAAGATTTCTAACACTGGATTAAGCTCATTTGCAACAATGAGCTACTATAGCTCCAGGAGCCAGCGGGAGCTCAGACTCATTGAGGGATCTGGGAATAATTAGCTGAATTGTACTGGAAAAAAGGAGAAGACTGAAGGCTGTTTTGACCAAGAGAGATGCAAACTGATGCGATGGTTAAGCCATCACGTCTTGCTGGGAATTATTGTTGGGAGTATCATTAATGCTTAGACTATGCAGTTTTCTTCAGTAAAACTGCTTTGGCCGTGGTCTCCCTTTTTGGTTTTTGCTACTAGAAGACACCTCCCAGGGTCATAACGACAATAACACAGTTTTACTGATCACTTTCACTCGTTGCTCAGTATGCACTAAGTCACTTCCCAAAACTCTTAGGGATGGCAAACCTTAAAAACAGAAGCTCTTCTAAGCAGACTGTTTTAGCTTCTCCCCTAAATGATGTATATAATTCACCTCCTTGGTCAAACCTTCTTATTGTGTAATCCAGGGGTCTTCAGCGAGAGTGTAAACAGGAATTGTCTCATTACAGAAGGGACTGGAAGTGCTTAGTGCTCTGAGATCACACGTGTAGGTGGGCAGACAGCACGTACACTTTTTAATAGTCTGGGGACCTCTCTTAGGGAGCACTGACTTGGATTTGATCATGTACCAAGACTTATTAACTCAAAAGAAACATCTGGCATTGACCCCTTCATAGGCAGAATGCTGAACCTGAGGGACCCTGGAAATCTACTCTTGATACGTTGCTGGAGCTGTCTGCTCATGATTAGTTCAGTAGCTATACATAAATGCACATACTGTGTGTGAATAATACTATTTCTGTATCATATATACAAGTATTACATAGATGAGTATTTGCTGTCCTCAAATTACTGCCTTCGACCCACAAGTTGGCACATACCATTAGCCTTTTGACATGTAGCTTCAAAAAAAGATCAAGTTTCCATCATGCCTTTCAGCAAGGAAGATCCCAAGGAACTTGACAATCTATTCATACCTAATACCACCAGAACATAGACACCTTTGGGACAGAGAGCACAGCCAAATACATAACAGAGTGCAGAACAGCAGAAAAAAAGGGAAACATTTGGCTTGGGACTCCAGAGAAAACCTTGCTTTTTTAGAGAGAGCCAAGGAATGGTTAGCATCCATTCACGGAAGACAGAACTGTGCTTTCTATGGTCACATCCCAAAGGCCCACAGAGAAAATGTGAACTTCACAGTTTATTCTGCCTCAGAAGTATGAAGCGGTAACTTACCTCTCCCAACAAGCTGGACCAGTAGTTCTAGTAACTGTGTTCAGACAGACCACAAAGCTGTCCTTTCTGTGGACATCTCAAGGGAACATCAAGAAATTTTCCATGCCAGAAGTTATATTAAGCAAACCTGTCCAGGTCTCCTGGATACATGCAGCAAAAAGCTGTAGCTTTTTAACAAGTGTTGATTCAAGATTAATGATAGTTCTCTTGACATTTCCTCTCTTACTGACTGCAACAGGGGCCATTTTTTTTTCTTCCCATTTGCTCTTTTTCACATAACCTCTCCATAGCAATTAGCTCTACTGCTTACACTTAAAAAAACCCCACCAAAAACCAGAAGGAAGTTATCTAGTGTGATTTAACAGCTGGAAATAAGCAAAACCAGCACCGAGCAATAAGGTCTTTTCAGGACACCAGTGATCAAAAGACCACTGTTGAGGTACTCTGTAAAAACGTAATTTGCAGTCAGCTGTTTGCAGGAGACACAAACCTTTTCACTCTTGAAAATTAGAGTTAACTCATACGAAGAGGAAGAAAGGATAGATCACACTGTATTAATCCCCCCTCACATCTTCACTGGCTATGGGGATGCTGAAAGCATGAGGTCAGAAGCCTGACCATTGCTTTCTCCAGACTCAACTCTTCAAAATGCTGGATGGGACAGAAAAGGGGGAAAAGAAGTTGATCACTAAATGCAATACTCTTTGTCTCATCTCAGGAAGAGGCTACTCAAGTTCAGTTATAAGATGAGTAGTTTAACACTTGCATGCAGAAATATGACTTCTTCTCACACAAGGGAAACAGGGGAAAAGCCTTTATGAATTACAATGAAAATTCTTCAAGTGTAGGCGCTTTTTTTGATTGTTGTGGAATCAGAATGGCTAGGAGATTCATGGAGGGCACAAAGAATAGAGGGATATAGGAAGCACCAGCAGATTGTCAAGGCTGTTCTCTAAAGTCTCATTATCCATACATAAAATGAGGATCTTGAATATGAAAACAGAAGATGGGTTTATTATTATAGCAGAGCCTTAGTATTCCACAAAAATCATTCTTCCTCTTATGATGGTGGTAGAGCAGAACATTGTCTCAATCTTTTTTGCTTATAGCCCGCTTCAACTGATTAATAACTTTTGTTACATTTTGAGCAAACAAGAATGAATCTTCTTCCTGGAAACTGCCTTTTATGCCTTCATTAATTGTTCCCAAAATCTTGACCACAAAAGGATGCCAGCTCAAGGATGAGCAGAGAATGACAAAGCCAGTATCTTCTAGACAGACCCCATCATATCACAAGGCAGTATATTCTCCACACTGCTGTCCCCCTTCCAGTGTTTGCCTGAGGCGTTCCATAGGCTTTCTGTCAAAGATAATTACAGCTGTCATAGGAATGAATAGTCAAAGATGTTCACAGGGCCCACGCTCTGGGGGTGGGGAAGGACAGGTATCGTCCTCAGATGCAGGAGCACTTTGTCTCTCTCAAAAGAGAGATCTCATACAATACAAAAGATGAATTTTCAAACAGAAATGATAGCACGGAGCCAGGCAGCTGAGCCCTCATTCACGTTTGGTTAGATAACAACGTTAAATACTCAGCTATTCTCACACAGAAGTATCTCCCTACTCAGGCCTGAAATCACATAGGTACGACTCCGAAATGTTATCCGAGTTGCAGCTTTTGCAATGCTAAAGGGAATGTCTGTGCTACCTGGTCCAGACTACTAGAAAGTTATTAACAGGTGCAAGTCAAAAGAATCAATTCAAGAGGCTTATTAGCCTTAAACCGTTTCATTTGTGAAACTGCTTGTTCCACCAACCTCATGGATTGTGGAAACAAAGAAGCCACTGGCTACTAAATGCGTGCTTTTCCTGGTGCACATACTGTCAGTTCATCTTATCGTACATCTCTTTTCACATGCACATTTTATTTTCATAAGCTTTGAGACATTACAGATTACTGGCTTTATCCGAAAATTGTGTTTCTTTGTACATCATTTATAAACTCAGAGGAAAATTCAACATCATCCAGACTATGGGTTGGTTTTTATTTCACCCCTAGAGAAATGGAAAAATGGCATGTACAAAGGCTCACAAGTGGTGGGAAGCTCTCCAGAAAGATGGAGTCTGGAGACCAATCCAAACCTCTTGAGTTTTCAAGAAAATATCAAACCAGAAATCTCACAGGAATGAACTGGCTCTGGAGATTTCTGGCAATTCCTTCTCCTGACCCCACCCAAAGCTGAAAAACAGCCACAAAAGCAAATCTACTCTTTTTCACAATATTTTTCAGTATCACCGTCTATGTGTAAAGATTCAGAGCGAGTCCTTGCTTCATCTAAACTGCTCTTCCCATACAAAGGTTGCAAGGGCACATATGTAGCCTAACTGTGATGGTCACACAATTACTCTAATTTTAATTCCACATGGAAACTAGAAGTTTGATCCTCTGTATTTTTGCAATGCTTCCTTCAATAAAGGCCAATTGCTTTTGGCTAGCACAGGAGTCAGTTTCTTCCATTAACCTTTATTCAAGCCAAAACACTTTGGGTGTAAGTGACATTGAGTTCCTGAGACAATGACGGCCAGAGAAATACCTATCATGAGAGTGGAATCCAAGAGCTATCCCTAAACTCCAGCTGCCTTGTCTCTCCTTGACATCTTTTCAGTCTTTGAATGCTTTCTGCACAAGCCATTACACCCTTCAACACTTCTTCCAGGAAAGCGCACACAATTCCAGGAACCCCACGCCTCAGGTGAATAAATAGCAATGACAAAAGCAACTTTCTACTGGCAAGGCAGGACACAATGTTGAAATTTTGAGTCTCTATACACAAATGCAGTAAAGGCTACCATGAAGGCCAATATTTCCCAAGGAAATCAAATATCAATGCATGGTTTGGATAGGAGATCTTCTGGAAAGAGTAATGAACATGTCTAACCCTGTATACTCAGCAAAATCTGATCTCACAGCCTGAGATCATTTGCTGGCTTCAAGTCACATCTGGGAGTTACTCCTGACACAGCGGGAAGAGAAGTTGTTTCTAGGGACATCCAAGTTCCACTTCTAAATCTCCCTATAAAACAGGAACTTTTGCCATTTAGTACTGCAGATGCCCCCTCCCTTTCTTTTTCTTTCTTTTTTTTTTTTTCAGATGAGGTTTGTGGTGGCCTCTAGCGGAATATGGAACAAATGGTATAAAAAGGAAAAAAGGAGCAAGGCATGTGCAGCCTCCTACAAAGCTGACCAGGCCTTCAACTATTCATAGCTGAATTCAGTGGGAGTTTTAAAACTATACGTACTTGCTAATAAAGGTCTAATCTCTACACCCTAGCCTAAGTGATCCATCAATTCAGACCACCTGCAGCACCATAATGAGTCAACCTATAAAGAAAGAACCTGTACCAACAGTTTTTAAATGATATTTTTGATGTTTCCTGATGTTCGTCAAGTCCACAAGAATAATATCCCTTGTTTTGTTTCAGCCTTTCCGCTTCTTCAGTAAAGGAGGTGGATGCAGGTTGTAACTGGATTTGTTTTGAGCCCTAAAAGAGAAGAATTTGAGACCAGTCTTGGATCACAGGAACAATTCGGGTTGTTCCAGTGCTCCAGTTAGCCCAAGATTTGGCTTCTGACTTCAACACACATGGACTGATCGTGAGTGAATACACTATTTGACCAGTTATAATACCTTCCTCCCCTCCATTTCCTAGTAAGCCCACACGCTCATAGAAAATACTGGGTTATTTATCCTACCACCCCTCAGGATTATTCTAATATGGCTTTTCCATCATGACCTTGCAGGCTTTGGACTTTCCACAAGCTCTTTATTACACAGTGCAACTTCTCCTGCTGTAGAAGTTCTTCTGCATCTTGGCTAGTGGCCCTCTGTTGCTCTTGATCCAAAGGAATTCATTGCCCAATGTTTAACATTACTTTTTTGTTTAAATGACATCATGGCTAAAGCACTGTTTAGAATTACTGCTCTCCAGACCTCCTTCACATCCCTTTTGCAATTACCTCTTCCAGCAGTCATATACTGATCTGCTGCCAGGAAGGTGGTCTAATACGTTAGTGTCTTGTCTGAGATTGGAACACCACTTACTTGCCAGCAAGCTTCCCATAGCACCTTTGCTCTGCCTTCATACTAACGCTGGAATAAAGGCCGTAGGATCTAGCTCAACAACATTTCATTTTCTTAATAACATTTGCTAACAACTGCATAAAAAAATTTCTGTGTTCTGGGTTTCCTCCGTATGACATAAGGCTCAAGGATTTCTGGACCAGAATTGAGAAGCTGTTTGAAAACTTCTGTTTGATCATAAATCAAGCCCAGTAATTACGTTTTTAGTAAAAACAGCCCCAGTTCACAGTTTCCAGACTCCACGATGGGTTCGTAGTGTTGCCATGGGCCTTGCTCAGGGTCCAGGAATTCAAGCAGACTCCACTTTCATTATAGCACCTGTAGCAGCTTGTGCAACATGAATCTTGAACGGCACCACTTGATAATTGCTGGTCTGTCTGACACTGGAGGGAAGAGCATGGAAGGACTCCTTATCTCTCTATCTTTTCATAGCTCTTCCAGCACCTTTCCATTTATTCACTCGCTGTCACACTGGCTGCCTTCCGCAGCGGGAAGTCTGCCTCCTCACATAGCACATGGAAAAGCCAAAAGCAAAGGCTAGCTGGGCAGTTAATTTGGAAGTGCTGTTGAAAGCCTGGTAGAAGGCAGATTGGATCAGGTCCAGAGAAGGTCCTGAGGTGTTGCCATCAGGGTGCTGCTGCTCCCAAGGCAGGTCAGTGGGTCTTAAATTGTCCAGACTGAGGAAGTCTCAGTAACGAGCACCACCAGGTTGGGTGAGACAATCACTCCACCTCTGCCCTGGCTTAGCAGCTGAGGAGCAGGCTATGAAACTGCACTAAGAAAGGGAAAACCCTTAGCAAGGGAACTACATGAAACACTCCTTCACATCAATCTGGTAGTGGTAAACCTTGTTTCAATCAAGTAGGGGCAAATCCACTGTATTTTAAGACCAGTGTCTTTAGGAAGCAGGTGGTATAATCAACTGAAACGTTCACTCTCAGGAGTACTGTTAAAATCTGGGACCCCACTGTCCTCTTGATCTTTTCATATGCTGTTTGATGAAATTCCACCAGTGGCCTGGGTACATTTCCAAGGAACTCATGACTTCTGGGAAGGCATTACAAAGTTACACTGTAACCATTCATGACCTGTGTTCAGTACTGGCTTGGTTCCTCCTCAAATCCACAACATTCTGCAAAGAAAACATTCTTTCCACTTCAAGTAAGCTTCTCCATCCTGCAACCAGTCTGGTTCAGGCACCCAACCTCTTCTTGCCTTGCACTCACCCCTAGACATCAGAATTACAGGCTTTCTAATGGAAGGGCTTCCATGATGGCAAAACAACTGCAACACCTAATACATTTCGTGTCCCTCGATTCTAGATCTGGGGTTTTTTCAAGCAAGAAATAAAGGAAAAGCAAATGTTAATATTACTAGCCTTACCTATAGCTGCTACTATGAAAGTATGAAAGTTCTTATACTCGTTGTTTTCTGAAACTTTAAGATCTGCAATGAAGAGATAAGGCTTAGCTGGTGAACTCTGCGTTTCACATCAAAAGGAACCGAGATGTCCATGAAAAAGCCAGAGAGGAGAATTCTTGAGAGCTGAAGACCAGAAAACGAAATGATTCATATTTCAGGACAAGGACCTTCTTGGATGCAGGTGTTTAGTCCAGCAGGAATCTGAACCACTCCTGTAAGTCATGTAGCCATGTTATATGACTAAACACACATTCTTACATGTGTGTTTAGATAGCCCCCCCAGCAAAACCCAAAGGGCAACACACCTAATTATTGGATTGCTTACATTATTTCATTTTTAAGACAAGTGCCAAATTAACAGACTTCTCCCACAGCAGGAAGAAGGATTTACTTGGAAGGATTTACTTTATATGTAGAGAATGCAAGTATGTTATTCACTTAAACAAAAAGCAAAGAAAAAGACAGGGTGGGACTCAAAAAATACTGTTTTTCAAATGATTTGTTCTCTTCAGATACTCTTTACAAAAACAACCTCATATTTAACCCTGTGCATGCTACCTTCCCTGAAAGTTAAAAACATGTCTGTAAAGCAGTAATGCTTTAAGAAAGCAAGCTGTTACCACATTAGAAGTTGTGTTGCTAAAACTCAAAGTATTTATAAATTTAAATGAGACACCAGGGATAACCTGAAAATTCACCACTCTTCCATTTTCCTCACTAAAACAGAGGGAGCAACACCAGTCCACAAGAGTCAAACACACATCAAAAACCCTTTGCGAAGTACTGGATTTTACATTATACCGAAATAACCTCACTGCTTCTCCATCTGCCTAGGATAAATGCCAGAAATTAAAACAAAGAAACATGTACACTCTTTGTAGTCAATCAAGAGCTTCAAAATTTGTTTTTAAGCTCAGATACAACCACCTCTGTTTTGAAGTCCCATTTAAAGAAACGTTGACACCCCTTTAGAAACCGAGTATTTTTAACAAGCCTGCTCCTTCCAGAACTCCTACCAAAGACAGATTTAATACGTAACAGATACTCTCAAATATCTGCTTGAATATATCCATCAATTCCAGCAATTTTTTTCCGGGATTTTAGAAAGTATGCCTTTTTGCTAGCGATCTTTAACTTCTGTGGCCACTTACGAGAAGTAGATCACTTCATGTAGTACTTTTGCAACCAAAAACCTGTAGAAAGCCAGAAGCTCTGTTCATAAAAAGATTTTTCCCCTACATTAGTTCCTTGAATTCAGATTCTGTGCTAACGTGGCATTGTTCAAGATGAACACACACTTCAGCTATTTTCAAGGAGTGGGAGTTAGAAAGGATTTTAATACATTTTTGGAGGGAAGGATTTCAAATTTTATACTGAAATAAAGTATTTTTAATTAGTATTTTTATATTAAGTTACCTTTTCACAGTTTATTAGCTTTTTAGCTTAAACAGTGAAAGAAAACTGGTTTATAGCATAGAGTTTACAGCTAGTTTCCTTTACTGGCTTTCAAATATTGCTATTAACTTTTTATGTCACTCATCACCTTAATATCTGAAGTACCTTCTTCATTCAAGATCACCAAAGAAATGTCAAGATCCTCTCCTCCTTTTCCTTCATTGTTTTAAGTTACCTACCCATGACTTGTTTCAGGAACACTTTTTATAGCCACAATTGAACCTGCAGGTAAATCAGTTGAAACAGAAATATTACACAATTTGCTGAAGGATAAAAGTGTTGAGATTCCTTTGATAATGAGCGATAGCCCTTTCCTGTGAATCTTCTATAGTATATTACTCGTACTCCTGAAATCAAAGTTGGGTTGCATTTACTGTTGCACTTAAGAGTTCTGGCACCTTAGAGAAATTCTTACATTTACACAATAATACTTTTTTATATGCTTTTAGCTTCTGAAAACATTCTGTGTATTAAAGGGCTTTTTAAAAATGACCATTCAATCTAGTACCACTTGACAGAGATCTTTTAATGTGATGTTAAAATGCCTGTCATATAAATTTAGGCATTAAGACTGAAGTCCATAAAGCTGTAATTAAAAACAAAAAGTCTTTATTTCCACCTCTCAGAACAGCTCTTTCTCACAGTATTATTGTTCAGATGCCATAAAGCAGCATGCCCGACTGGTGATGATTCTGTCTCACCATGGCTGGAAGTAAAGCTTTACTAATATTAGGGATTAATAGACTGCACATCCTTAAACATACATGTTGCATTACTTAAAATCTAGTGCATATTAGGACTGTGCTTTTTTTAAATTCCACAAAAGCCCAATAAACCCTTCAATATTTACTTAAGGGGATTTTATGGTCCTCTTATTTCATGAAGGCATTTATATGAGCTCTGATCTTATGACATTAGCATCATCAGCCATTAATTTGTGAAAATTAAATAAACAAAAATAGCTTCATAACCTTCTCCACATGCCTACTAAATGCTGCAATATTTCTTGGTCCAATAGCTAGAGATGGAACAAAAATACAGCCAGCCCAACGGCTCCCTGTACCAACACTACTACAGACATTCCAATAGGAAAAACCTGAGGAAAGATTATAAAGTTCTGGGAAAAAGATCCATTTTAGCTATTAATGCTTATTATCACATTTTCTAAGGTCTATAAAGCTTTTTAAAGCTTATATGGGATGAAGGAAGCTATAGAAATGTTATGATCCCAGAAGATCTTACTAAACAAAAGGAAAATGTATGTTGCTATGAACCTGCATCAAGCTGTTCTTTTTTTTTTCCAGAGCTGCATTAGCTTTCCTTCTATGTCCCTCTTGTGGTAACTGAGAAGAATTGTAGCATCTGCAATGGAAAACCTAATTCATAGCCTTCAAAAATTTTTGCTTTGTTGCTGCGGTTTTGGTGCATTTTTTTCAATAAAAAAATTTATTTTATTGAAATTTTGTCAGTATAGTGAGGAATAGTTTTTCTTTTAAAAAAAACAACAACGGGTGGGTATTCCTTGCTCTTCCATTTACTAGTACTCAGGCTAGGTAGACTAGGTAAAATTGTACAGAATTTTCATTTGAAGATTTGTTTTAGGGAAAAGGCAAGCAAAAGGAAAAACAGAGAGAGACAGAAAGTGAAGAACTTTTACAACATATGAGCTACCTGAACATTAAACAAAAAAGAAACAGAGATGTGAAGTGACAGAGCAGATAAGAAAGTGATTAAATATGCATAATAAATCTACTGATTGCCTTTATTGTTCTATAACGTGTTAATGTATTGCTAACCACAGTACTTATTATATAGATACACCACCATCAGATGTGTAATGTGTGAGCATTCCTTAAGCATTCTTTGTCAAAAACATCTGATCTCCGCTTCATACTCATTTTCTCCTAACCTGAATTGTTTTATCCCAGGATAAAAATATACTTTTTTTTTTTTTTTTAATCCAGCCCTGTCATTTGAAGTAGCAGTTTTGCAAAGATTCCTCACACCCAGTTCGATTGGCTCTGAACCCCCCACGTCATGATGACACTTTCTAGCACTATCTCCATGGCTTGGAGTCTGCAGAGACCAATCAGTTTATTTCTTTTCATAACAGCTAGTTTTCAGCCCTCTCTTGTGCAGTCCTGAGTGGAGGATGTTATCAAATCCCAGTGCCAGTGTGTCTTGGAAATGAAATGAGTTTCAAGGAAAGTCCTCTGGCAAAGCCAATTACTTTGAGTCAGGACTAAGTTTTTCTACCAACACCTAAACTGCTGTATGCAGCAGTTTTACACTTATAATCATCAGGAACCTTCATTATCACCTCTTCAAGATAATCACCCTAAACTTCTTACCTCATGGAAGCAAGCAGAAAGCACGCTTTTAAAAATTAAATTCACCCACATTTGTTCTCTTGGATAGCTTCTTATGGCTAAGTATGTCCTGCTAATTCTAGCTTCTAACTATGCATAAAAATGGTAAAGCAGCAACATTTTCAGAGAATGCGTTCCAGTTTTCTGAAGTGTTACCTTTTTAAATTTCATATTGGATGCACAACAGTAAAGACCAATGAGTCAGAGTGCCATCTCTCTGCATTAGCCCAGATTTAAAAGAGAAAACGTTCACAAAACATGGCTTACACAAAAAACACTGTCTAGGAGCTTTGCAGTGTAGCCTGCATATGTGCCTCCATGTTTCTCTTTAGAAGCACCAAAGCAGTCCACAGAGTTTCCAGCATGCAGTGAACTACAATTAAGCAACAATATCATGAAATTCAAGTGTACCCTCTTCACAAGTCATGCTTCTATATTGGTATAAAGACTATTTGCAGTCTCCATTTTGAAACACAGTAACCGGGAGCCCAACGGTCACAACTAATCGGCAGTTTGATCCCTCGTCAAAATCTATCAAAGCGGACCGCAGGTTTTCCACCCCCGACTCACTCTGCTTCTACTTTTGCCTTGTGTGACAGGGGAGCAGACCATCCCGTGTGGTGGGGGTTCTCCTCGCAGCCCTCCAGCTTCAGCACCTCAGACAGCAGCACCATCTTGTCTGCGAACACGGCCAACGGTCCTTGGTGCCGCCATATCAGAAGACCAACCAATTTACCTTCTGACGGCATAGCGGGCTAAGGACCTGCAATTTTCAGCAAGTTTTCCAAACAACTTCTCTTTAAAAGCACTGTTATTTTCTGTATTATGTAGGGGACAGGGAGAGAAATTCAGCAGCGCATCAAAACTTTGATCGGTTTCCAGAACTTCTGAGGATTCTGTAAACCAGCCAAATGTTGCAAGCACGTTCTGTTTATTAATAAATAAGTGTTCATACCAAGCAGCCTACCTGGTTTTATAAATTTCTTCTTCAATTCCGCTTTCATCCTCAAGTAGGATTTCATATTTTCTCACAGTTATGCTTTTCTCTGAACTATGAAACACTTAATTTCTGGTTTGTTTTAAGAAAGCACCAGTTTAGTTCATCCATGGATGCTTTCCAACCAAACTTGCGGCGAGTTTTAATTCAGTTGTGTTTCACCTTTAGGAATCAAGAGTCTCAACATTCGAACTGTCTTGTAAAACTGATGAGCTTCCATATGGGCATACACTATGACTTGTCTTGATGTCACCATGCTAAACTGGAGCTGATGTGACAGTCATAATTCAACAATCAATTTTCCATTCTGCCTTTTGATTTTAGTGGCTTGTTGGATTAACCTACTTTAATCTGAATCCTGAATTGGGATACAATTATGATAAACTATTGGTACAGTCTCTTCTTCCTAGAGGCTTAAAGCTAAAGATTAACTCTAACAGTCTGTAGGCAGAAGTGCTGACTCCTGTATTCTCTTTACTTGTTCTTTCCCTTCCTTGGTGCACAATATTCCTAGGACAAGGATGCTTTTCAATCTTCATCTAGATCTTTTCAGCCTAACAGCTGCAAATCTGGTACATGCTGTTTCAGTTCCAGGCTTTATCCTACACCAAAAGGAAGAATAAAATTAAAGTTACTTATAAAAGAAGATACGTATTTGCATCTTAAAGTCGAAGGCTTTAGTAGGGACAAGGGACTGAGTATCTAGCCTTTCATATCACTGTTTTTTACAACACACAGAAGTTATCTTAAAAGAGATTTGTTGTGTGCTAGCTAATAAAAGGATGTTGAGATGAGGGCACCCAAATCCAAAACTTTCTGTTTATTTATGGGTAGAAACATGTGTCATTCACCTTCCTTGACCTTGGAGAATCTCCATGGCCAACTCCACTACCCTCACCTCACAGCAACTCAGCTTTCTATCACGCTGTTATATTAGGCATTACAGGTATAATAGGTATTACAGCTAGAGCTGGTATTACTATAATACCAGATCCTTCTTAATCGACATGTCTGTCTCAAAACACAGCCCCTGCATAACTCCCTCACCCAGGCTACATCCCTGTGAGACCCTCCACACTCGTTTCAAACAGGAACGTGAGGCAGGCAGGCCACAGAACCAGCAGCTGCAGCTCCAGGCTCACAGCGGGCACAAAGAGATAAAGGGCCCCACGTTACCCCCGCAGTGGCAACCGCCTCCACGCCTCCCCTCACACGAACCCAGTACCACCACAGGGCTGCCACCACCACCACAGAGGCTGCAGCTCCCACAGAGTCCATCCACTACCAGAGCCCCCCCAACCCACCGGACACC
>VYZV01013937.1:51474-63414 GCA_013401275.1 Pandion haliaetus | reverse complement strand
AAAAGAGGAAGCAACAATTGCAAATTAATAAGCCTATCGTGATAAGTAAAACATCCTTTAATTTAAAGAAAAGCTCTGAGAATAAGATGTTACATGCACCATTTTTGGTGAATAGTTGCCTCTACCGTAAGACAACACAAGAGCAGCTAATAGACCAAATCAGAAAGAAGAAGAACAGTACAAGGTGACTCTCTGAAGTAATTTTTAGCTTTGAAAGCCTCTTCTGGAGAATGGTGTGGAAAAGAAAAAAGACTCAGCATAAAAGGCAGAGTAGCTGAACCACCTGACCTTCATAGACAATATACCCTACCTCCAAAATCCAAAATTTGACTAAGCTGAACAAGGAAAGCCAGAAGTGGATGCAGCTAAATGAGCAAAAAGTACAATTCTTCAGAGCATTCAGAAAAAGGACTGGGATGAAGAACATGACTTTCAAAAAAAGCACCAATCTCTTCTTCGAATAACTATAAAAGAAAGCAAGAATTATGACACTGATGTAATCAAATACAGCCCCAACAGAGGATTTAGGATATTAAACACTTATTTGGTAGTTCACTAGGATGCCTAGGCAAACCTGCCTGCTGATTGTGTTGTTCAAACTAGACCAAAGTCACAGTACTCTGCATTTTTAACCATCTGGATCTTCAGCAACTGCACATGCATTTTTCCCCTCATTTTGTTCCCAAAGTCAAATGAAGGTACTGCTATTACTCCATTAAACCAAAGGAAAGATTTAAGGTGGGTAAATTAGGTAATTTGGCTAAAGCCATGCAAAAAACCCCGATCAGATCTTGTGCATAAGACCATGCTCAGACCACCTTTGTCTCACCTTCTAGCAAAAGAAATCACGGTTCCTTCTTCTGACCTAGTTTATCATATATGTCATTTTTCCATGCCTTTTAATACACATTTAGAAAGATGCCAACAATTTAAATTTGGATCCCACACCGAAATGCACAAAATGTGCCTTTACAGAACATTTAGAAGTCAAAATCTTTCCCCACTTTTTAAGCACTTCGATTCAGCACTCAGCTAGCTCTTAGCAGCTATAAACAACTCCAGCTACGTGAAAAGAGGATGCTGGCTTTCACTTGTGAAACTTCACATGATGCGCTTCTGCCTTCCTACTCATGAGCATTCCTTTGACTTCTTAGCACTGCTGTTGGCATGCTAAATGCTGACAGACACTTGTTTAAAAAAGAATTTTACTTTGCATTGGCTTTTACAAAGGCTTGTTTTTTAAGCAGTACACATCTAACAATCTAAGCAATTAGCAGATGCATGCAAGGAGGAATAAAGACGAAAACAGAAACAAAAAAAGGTTTTATCACAAATAGAGCTTTAAAAATGCACTTTTAGTAATCTAAAGTTATTAACAGCACACATACAGAAATAAATACACAAGTCACACTGTATACATTTGTAATGTTTTCTATACTGACTTAATGTGCAGTATGAGGATCTTTATTTACAGGGACCTCTTTAGCACAACAAGGTGATGCTGTCTCAGCTGCAACCTCACCTTTGCAGACATATTAAAGTTTAAACAGTTTGGCCTCTTTCTTGTAAGAAGCTGAACTCCAAAACTGAGTGTCTCCTGAATTTCTATAGTTTTCTGTACTGCCTTTACTATTTTCAGTTCTCTTCCCGAAGAGCAAATAGTTGAAACGAAGTGTGACCTTTTTACTCACTTTAAATCTGACCTAGAAATGCACAGCTGAAATTCAACTGACTGATCCTTAATCTAACTGAGGAGTGGTATGGCCTCCTCATTCTGCAGAAAGATCCACCCACTGATGTAAGAGTATTGAGTCAATACCCAGGTCTGGCGCTTAGTTTTAGAAGTGGAATTTAGTTCTCTGCATGATCCCGGGCTAATCTCAGTGGCCATCTGTATGAGGGGGTGGGATAAGGGCATTTCCTCACCTCACAGAGCTGATACGAGGATGTCCTCAAAAACATTACTTGTTATGGGTTGTAAGGAACCTGAGGCTGAATAAGTAGACACCTAAAAGTGTCCCAGCTTTTGTTTCTACATTTGGCAAGAAACCAGAGGAAGCACTATGCATCCTGCATAACCAGGTACCCACTTCTTTCTTTTTGCCAGTACCTACAGACCCTCTTAGATTTGTCTCATAGCGAGTTTACGTTTATTTCAGACTTCCCAGTCTGATTTTACACAGTATACGTTTACTTTTACACCAGCTATCAAACAAGAGGTCATACTGCCAAACTTCCTCCACTTACTGGTGAATTCCCCACCACACTTGACTGCATTTAACTGCACCATTAAGACTTTTTTCATCCACATTGTACATAAGAGTGTCCTACCACCCCAAAAGAAAAGTTATTGCTTACTGTTAGGAATAGTAATCAAACTTGTCAGGGCCAGATGATCAAGCGGAGTGAATTATGCATATTCAATGGCATCAGCATGAACAAAATGTTGTAAGAACAACAGTATTTTCCATCTAGCCATCAGGAAATAACTGCAGCATCTCACATGCTACTTGAATAGAAGACTAAGTAGCAACAAGTGCTTAGGTATTCTTCACTGAAGAAAAGACCCTCTCCTTGCAGAAACAAATTAAAAACAAAGTTGTAACAATTCCCACTTCGTGACCCACATCAAAACTAGACAAATGCATTCTTTTTGATTGTGAAGACTCTGATCTCGCTCCATACCATTTTCCTTTTGATGGGTTTTAAATATAATACTCTGTGACCAGTGTCCAATGTTAGTAGTAATAAGTGGAGGCAAGCACAAACACACCGTATTGTTAGTTGGCTCTGTTGTTACTTCTGTGTCTTAACGTCTGCTTTGGGAGGGCTATATTCTGAAGCTAATTCCTTCAGGATTTAGCTCATGAAGGATCAGTGACTTCTAGCATGCCCTCGAGTAGCGACGGGGAAAACCTCGGTTTGCTAGCTACTATCTCATCTTTTTACTTCAGGCAGCACTGGGAAATACTGCAAAGCAGAACTTATCACTGGGGGCAAGGGATCAAAAGGGCTGAAATTAGAAAAGACAGTTTGGCTGCTTTCACACAAGTGGAAGTATTCTGAAAAAGTGTTTCAAATTATGTTTCACAGGGCAAGTGTCACTGCAGTTAGTAAGAACTTACTGTGCCAGCAAATGTCAGGACAAATTACACTGCAGGACAGGTGAGCTGTATGTCACCCTCACTTCCAAAAGGGAAAGGCTTCCCCCCACTGCCAAGAAGCTGCTCCCCTTTCCGAGCTGATTTCAATCAAACTTCTCTTATTCAAATCAAAACAGCATGGAGGGAGTACTATAGTGACATCATGGGCAATTCTTCGGATCTCTCCTTGCTTGCAGGGATGAAATGCTTTGCTTCTCCACCACCTTAAAACACAATCACCCCAAGGCTATAGAGTTGCATATGTAAATGGCTGCCTGCAGGTTCTTGAAGCCACTGCTTACCATGCTGATGAAAAATGTCTCACTGTCCCCTGTGCTCCTGGGCCTGTACCCATTAACCTTTCTTGCCTCTTTGATCATACACTCTTTGCAGAAAGGTGCATTTGCGATTCATGCCGGACCTGGCATGGTAGCAGGCCCAACTGAGGCCTGGGGTTCCTCAGCACTACTAGTAAAAGTGAATAATAGGAATGATGTCAGATACAGAAAATCCTGTGGTAGACTAAAAAGTGCTGTTTTAAATTAAGTTAGTTAGCGAAGATCCTTCTGATCTTTCCTATTCTTCCCGTTTAATGGTGCCTCACCTGGAGCACTAATCCTGATCCTTTCTGTTCTTCCTGATTGATGGTACAACCCTCTTGGCACGAAAACGAACCACTGACCCGATACAGAGCGACGAGGTCAAAGTGAGGAGGGGATACCTCCTCAAACGACCACCAAAGACCACCCGAGACCCCCGCGCATGTGGAGAAGGCATCTGATGTGTCACGGTTATGTAATCCTATGCATATGCTTTAGATAGTTTCAATATGCATTAGGTAGGAGTAGTTTAATAAATTAGATGCAATTATTACTGTATAAAAGGGACACACCTGATGAATCTGGTGTGCTTGATTTGTGGAAAGTCCACCGAGCACCCTGCGCAGAATAAACCAATATCTCTCCTGAGTGTGTGAGATTGGTCTATTGCACACCAGGTAACAAATCCACTTTTAGGACAACAGGAACATCAAATTCAGTGCACCGGAAAGGGGAAAGAAAGGACTAAGTCATAAGCAAAATCAATTTATTTTATTTAACATAAGGAAATCTTCCATTGAATTGTGAACGCCTAGCAAAATGAACTGGTTTTCATTCAGCTATCCTGAAGTTTGAAAATAAATGTTTAAATTATAAGTTACCAGTGCTTCAATATAGAGAACAAACACATCTTTATGTTCTGCAGAGAAAAAACCAAGAGCTACAAAACATTTTGATGAGTTGAAGGAAATTTTTATTCAGTTTTGAATTTTTCTAATACATGACTTCTCAGAAGTTTTCAGGTGCTTCTCCTTCAGGCTTTCATTTAAATTTAGATTTAATTTAGATTGCTGAAAAAAATTAACTGAAACTCACATAGCTTCTGTTAATATCAGAATACCTGTTTTGGGTATAAACCAGAAGGTGGTCTGTTCCTTCACTTCCTAGGCTTTGTTTGATGTTTCAATAATTCCTCAGCCAAAAAAGGATAAACACACCTAGAAGGCTATCAAGAATAAAGCCCACAAATAAATGGCAATATAAAAGTTCAGGGATTCAAGGTCTGGCTTTGACTTAAGCCGCTATTACCTCCAGTTATTTATTCTATCCTACAGCCACAAGCTATCATCCCAAATAGAGAGTCACTATAGCAGACCATCGCAGGTGCTTTAAAGCAGAGAGTACGCAGCACTGAAAGAACAATGAAGTTTTAAGGGAAGACTGAGACCGTGCACAGAAGTAGCTGCGTTGCAAGCTCACATTTCCACACAACAACTCTGCAGGGATGACAGCCTCTGGCAAATGAAAACGAAGAAAGCAACTCTGGGGCTCTAACAACATTTTTGATGTGAATAAGTGCCTATAAATCCAGTTAACTAAGAGATTGCAGATGCTCTGGCCCTGTACATTTTTTCTTAGCCACTAGTACCAGTTCTTTTCAGAAAAGCCTCCATTTGTGTGCAACTGTGCTTGTCATTGACTCATGTTCTGAATGGCTGGACTTGAGCTATGTCTGTGTAAGCAGAATTTGCCTCCATGTATTCACTCTCTATCCCCAGAATGGCTGCTGCAAGAATGCAAATCCTATTTGGAAGGATTACTTGCCACGCAACAGCCAGAGGCCCTGTCCAAGGCTGGGCTCCCTCCCATGCCAAGGAGCACAAACTCAGAAGGTCCGATACAGAGAAGGACATGATTAAAAAGCAGGCAAGGTGGCAACACAAAATGGTACACTCATTTCGCGTATGTGGAACCAAAGCTGTCACTCCCTTCCCCCCCCATAATATGAGGAATTTGCACTAAAGTTGGTGATTTCACAAAATGCAAGTATAAAGATGTTTAAACAAGAAAGCACAGACCAGGCCAGCATTTATACTTGTGGAAGCTGGCAATAACTGGTGGCAATAGAGATTCCACCGGAGCACTTGTGTGTGGACCCCAGGGGTCACACAAACATCTGGGAGGGGAAATAGAACTCTTTAGAGAAGTGTCTGCTATCTAGACCAGATCTTACAGGTTTTTTGTGGTCTATGTACATTCCTCCATGACAACAATTATGGAAAATTACTGGAATGTCCCAAGTACTCGAGTTTGAATCTGGTTTTCCTTCTAAGTTGTATTTGCTATTGCTTATCTTTGCATTTTCTAAATACTTCACACATTACATTCCTGTTATTTCAGCATACAAGGGAGCACCTCCTGTTTCTATAGGAAGCAGTGCTGCAGTCCGTTACATTCCCCACCTTAGGAAGAGGATCACTTCAATTTAGTTCTTCCACAAAAGAAGAATGAGAGGAGTGTATCTCATGCATGTGAAAACTGCATACTGATAACACTGGATGCTGGTGGCCAGTATTTCTGTACAGCACAGAAGCAATGGCAGTGCATTACCCCAGCACAGATGGTTCCCTCATCATTTAACACTGACTGGTGAAAATGGAGAAATGGGGTGTCACACTGACTTCAGCCAAAAGTCCTCTCTGGGTTAAAGCAGACACCAGCTAAGACCAGTTCTAACTGCCCTTTTTTCGAACTGCAGAGCTGCCTGATTTGAGCTCCTGAGTAACACAGAGCTGGTGTTGTGGTTTTGCATTTGCTCTGTAGCAATCTTGTGTTGATCAGAATTGTTAGAATATGAAGAAGTCCCACATAGCTATCCCTCAGCCATGCAGAACTTCATCATCTCAGAAATGAGAAATTTTACTTTAAAATTAGTTTGCTTCATGTCTTACTCAAGTGTTTCTACCAGTTCCAAGTAAGTTTTTGAAAATCTGTGTTTTGTACCTTCCCTGAAAACAGCTCGATAAAGGAAGCATTCAGAATAAGTGACAGTATACCCAGACATCAGGCAAACGATGCCAAGAAAATGTATCAAGCTTTCTACCACTCTCAGCTTAGAGCAATATGTAATTATTTTTTATTGGAATAGATAGAAAAAAAGAAAAATGCAGCAGTTTTTGTAAACAAGCCATACAACAATCTTGAAAGTGAAAGAACATTAAAACTGTACAAAGAAAATGGCATAACTTGCATTTCCAGTTAAAGACATTTTCTGGCATCCAGTTTAGAGACATTTTCTCCTGATTAAGATCCTGCCCTAAGAAGTACATGTTTCAAGTCTACTTCAATCTACAGCAATTAATAAGCACATAAAAAAGATGCCTTATGTGAGTGGGAAGGTCTCCTACTAGCACATGCTAAAAATAGATGACCTGTAGAGCTATCTGAACAGATACTTTACATAATAAAACGTTGAATTTTACAGGCCCTAAGGATCCACATTTGTCACTGACTTTTGAAAATTGAGGCCTTTTCAGGTCTGAATATAGTCCAGTTATACATTAATTGTAGGCTACAGTTATTAGTAGTGAGCCACTAGACTGAGCAAGCTTTGGAGAACACCTTCATTGCCATCTTGGGCAGTACCACAAAAGAGAGCTGCCCTGCACTGAAGAGGAACAAACCAGCAGAAAAATCCTTTTCTGTCTTACCTTGTAATGGGAAGAGTAGATGCCTTCAAACATATCTATATCCATACAGACCATTGGTTCGGATCTTCCTGGTAATAAGAAGCTGGAATAGTTGCTGTTTTCTTCTTTTTAATCTGCCAGCTGGTGCAACCTGTAAATTTACGGAAGTGGGTGTGTTATTCCAAGATGTTTATTCATCTCATTCTACAAGGCATTCAATTTAAATACATATGGCTCTGTGCCATGTGGCTCCTACTGCTCTCCAGAGCTTTCTGTGTAATGGATTAGACCACAATGTTTCTGTAGGTTATTGATTTTGGGGAATATAAGTAGAGGACTCTCTGTGATTTCTTTGCAGACTTTCCAGAACATCACATTCCATATGTGTATATCTTAAAGATTTCAGAACATGCTCCTACCTTATGAAATTCAAACGCTACGCTGTACAAAAAATATGGCATAAGTTGCATATCTGAATTGTCATTTTCTTTGTCAATTTCTTTGTAAAAGGTTGATTCTTGTGGAAAGGGCTAAGTGAAATTTAAAATACTAGCTCAGGTATAGGAACACTACTAATTTAAGAAACTGGAGGTTGACAGAATGGCCAAGATTTATGTTCAGCAATTAAGGTAACAAAAAAGAAAAACACCTTCCAAAAAAAGTGACTTTGACACTGTTCAAAATTTTTCAGAAGCAGAGTGAATTAGTGGGACAGTAGGAAAATTTAGCCAGAGGGATTTTTTGGTAGAACTACTCAGGGAACCACAGTGAGATTCCTCAAATGTATCTGTAGCTGCAGTGCCTTCCAGGTATTTAAATTTGGTCGTCCAAACCAAAAGGACCTCTGAAAACCAAGCAACAGGTTCTCTGCTTAGGCACTGCAGTATTCATCAACTAAAGCTATGAGAAAGTCATATATGCTTGACTCCCCACTGCAGACTGTACAGCATATAGAGCGTTACCTGTGTACCTGACAGATACACCTCCCCACTCCCAATATCTATATGTCTATCCACAAGCAGAACACATTTCAAGGTTGATTTTACCCAAATATATTTTAGTTTCACGACAGTTCAATTAAACAACAGAGTGCAATTATCTGTTTACAGGCAGTCCACGTTCATTTAGGTCTGCTTTGCTGAGCTGTGTTCAACTTCTCAAAGCATTCAACTGTTTCTTTACGAAATTTCACCAGGCACCCCAGGCTCCAGCACCATGGCACAGAAAATGGGATGCACAGCACCTGCTGCTCTCCACATTTTGGCTGCTGCTGCTTAAAAGCTGCCCCTGCTCTCTACAGAAACCGTTTACAAGTATTTCAAAGGTTAGTACAGCTTGATGCATATGCGGTTTGTAGTATACACATCTTGCCTAGGCTGCTCTCTCCCTCCCTTTGATTACCATGGAAAATTGAAAATTAACTGTCGTGGCTTTGCTTCCACCTCACTCCAGTCAGAACGCCTAAAAATCACCAGCGATGGCATTTCACTAACCACTTGTAGCCTCACATCCTGGTGTAAATTCCCACCACTAAGGGTGGCACGCAAAGCCACCCTGTCCCTGCACGGCAGAGCTGGCATGTCCCACGCTGATGGCACAAGGTACATCTGATTTAATTGCCATTTAAACCTGAAACTCCTGATGGAGCCAGAAAAGGCCTTGATCCTGGGAGATGTTTCAAGCAAGCTGTGCCTCCTCCTCGATGCAGACAGACCTCAGGTCTGAAAGGTCATGCACAATTACCCTAGAGTCCTTGACTCCGAATCTCCAGATAACTCCCAACCTGATGGAGGCTCTTCTTTTCCCTCTGACAACTTTCAGGACTTGACTTCAGTGAAGTACAACATTTGTCCTTCAGAAGTACTGGCTAAAATGAGAGCCGGGACTTAACATGGACAAAAATACAACATTCACTCTTACAAATAAAGCAGCAGAACGCAAACTGCTAGGAAAAAAAAATAATACTAAGAATGCCTCACTATGCAGGCTATCTGAACTTTTCCAGACTATATTTTTATTCAGTCCATGGTTTGGGACCTCTCTAATTCGGACAAAACCTTTCTCTTCGTGACAGTGGGGCATGTAGAGACGGGCACGGGGAATCCGTTTGTATTGCGATTCCACTGTATATTACAATGGTTTGTATCATGCCTGTGTTGTGATTTTGGCATAACGCTGTATCACTTTTCTAAATCAAAATCCAACGTAATGTCAAACATCTTCAAGTAAGTAAATCTGGTATTAAAACGTTAAACCCTCCTGCCATCCCAGACCTGTTGGATAGACCAGAGCCTGTAGGTCAGGACAGGCAGCCGCCAAGTCTCCTTGGCATTATACGGCCAACCATCTCGGTGAGAAGGTGATCAATCTCCTTGTCTCTGTAGCACTGCGGAGACCTGAAGCAAGCAGGGTCCAGAGAGAGGTGAGTGGCTGCTGTCCTTTGGGTGGTGGGCCAAAGAGGCACTTCACTGAACCATGGACTAGACCACTCGACTTGGCAAGAAGAGGCAGCGGGTTAAGAAAAGGGACATTTGGGACGTAGGCTTTGGCACATGCCTGTATGCAGGCAAAGAGAACTCTGATGGTGTACCACTCCCACAACACTGCTGAAGAACTGATTACAGTTCAGCAGAAAAATTGGTTTTCATGTGCCAAATTCCTATAGAATAAGGATGCTGTGTATACAGTCATGTCAATTATGCCAACAGCAGCAAGCAAGATAAAGAGTGAAAAGACATCTAAAACTGCTTTTTCTTGGTTGATCAGTAAGATTAATTACCCTCACAATGCACAGGCTCTGCTCAAATGCTGATAGAAACAGAAATGAATAGAAGATCCCCTTGAATCAACTATTATAAATATAATGCTACAATATTACTTTGTATTCAAACCTTGGAGGTACGCTATTTCTAGTCCTTTGTATATAATACTGTTATTATTTTTACAGTATTTTCCTACATAATGATAGACATTACATGAACTACAGAAAGTACAGGTTAACTAATAAAATTCCTAGAGTGTCTTCAAGTGCCTGGTTCCATGATAGACCTTTAACTATTTACTCAGAAACTAAAGCAAAGGGAGCTGTTTGAGAGAGAACATACATCTTGAATAGCTACGGTCCTGATTTCAGTTATAGTGTTAATCTATATGGGTATAAAAAAATAAAGCTGAGCCAAGGAGGATTAGCAATATGTAAAAGTGATTGCATTGCTTTCAGCTCCACTTGCAGATGTTAGCTCTACCTCTTAAAATCTTACCATGTGAAAAGCTAATCTTAGTTTTCCTGCGTGTGCTCATGTACAGAGAGTACTCTACCTGCACCTCTCTAATCTGAAGTTGCAGAACATGCTATAAGCCATTGTTTTAAAGCTTGGCACGGATCACACCTCTGAAGTCTTTGAATAAGAACACCACTGATCAAGAAAAATCCCTCTATTTTATGTGTCTTGAGTGACTTTCAATCTTCTGGAAGAAAAAACATAACAGGCAAGGTACACAAAGGGCAGACAGGTACGGCTCCATTGATTTTGATTGATCTATTTAGAGTGGATGTGGATCTGGACCAATGATAAGGACATAGCTGCATCTATTTCTCAGAGATTAAAAACTCCCAATACACCTGTGTTATTTTCAAACACGGAAGAGTTATATGCTCAAATATACAATGCATACATGCATTATGAAACCTCACAATCAATCTTATTGTGCCACCTCCATTTTAGGACCATCATAAATGACTCCTAAATGTAGTGCTGCATCATCTATTCTAGAGGACTACCGCTGGATTACAATCTGCATGCCAGCGATCCTTTAAGTGACCACAGAAGACTTCTTTCACCACTGATTCCCCCATGTCTTCCACAACTAACATACTGTACTAGTGTCTTGTCATCAAACTACAATTGCTCCTTTAAGGCACTGTGATGCTTTACTTAACAGTCCTTCCTGGAAAAGTCTGCCTTAATAGACAGAGCTTAGTAAAGCAATGTGAGCTGCCCAGCCAAACTTTTTATTAAATCATACCAAAAGTGCCAGAACTATGCCATTGCAAAGACCACTGAAAAGGAAAGTGTACACACCTCCAGGGCAGCCACAACACCAAGCTCAGAACAAAACTCACACATCCTTTTTGATTCATACTAGTGTCATTGTTTATAGTTGCAGGATGCATTAAATCCTGCTTAAATTACCAAGCATAGGAGCACTTGTGGATTGACATTCAAGACTGTGATCTTCCCCCAATAGCATTATAATGAGGCTGAGGTAAACCAGCCTGCTGCAGNTTTCTCTCCTTCCTCCTTTCTTATGTAGTCCTTCCCCTCCTTTTGTACCAGTACAGGTTGGAGGCCAACTGGCTGGGAAAACAGCTTTGCAGAGAAAGACCTGGGAGCCCTGGTGGGCAACAAGTTGACCATAAGCCCGAAGCATGTCCTTGTGACAAAGAAGGGAGAGGAAAGAGCATGGAGCCAGACTCCTCTTGGGGGTGCCCAGTGGAAGAACAAGAGGAAACAGACACAAACCGAAACACAAACAATTCCATTTAAACACAAGAAACTCTCACTGTGAGGGTGGTCCAACACAGGTACAGGTCACTCAGAGAGGCTGTGGAGTCTTCATCCCCAGAGACTGGAGATATTCAAAACCCAGCTGGACACAGCCCTGTGCAGCCCACTCTAGATGCTTTGAGCAGAGGGTTGGACCAGACAACCTCCAGAGGTCCCTGCAACCTCAGCCATTCTGTAAGCCTGTAAACAGAGCCTTGTTCCCTAATTTACCTTTTTTTTT
>VYZV01013937.1:20985-47372 GCA_013401275.1 Pandion haliaetus | reverse complement strand
TTGGGAGGGAGATCCGGGCAGGGGTTTGGGAGGGAGATCGGGCAGGGCTTGCGAGGGAGATCCGGGCACGGTTTGGGAGGGAGATCCGGGCAGGGGTTTGGGAGGGAGATCGGGCAGGGCTTGCGAGNGGGCAGGGCTTGCGAGGGAGATCCGGGCACGGTTTGGGAGGGAGATCCGGGCAGGGGTTTGGGAGGGAGATCCGGGCAGGGGTTTGGGAGGGAGATCGGGCAGGGCTTGCGAGGGAGATCCGGGCACGGTTTGGGAGGGAGATCGGGCAGGGGTTTGGGAAGGCTCGCTGCGAGTAGCGGTAACCGCGCCGAAGGGGCAAGTCCGGTACTTGGGGGGCGAGGCCGGAGAGGTGAAACGCGCAGCGAGAGCAGGCGAGAGGGACGCGGCCTTCCCACGGGAGTGCAGGTGGCTGCTCCGGCGGTTTGCTCCGTCCAGCCCCTTTGGCTGCAGGCAGCGGGTTGTCCGAAATCCGGACAGGGTTTTACCACTCTGACTTACCGCGGGGCCGGCGTGCTTTCAGGGCAACCTCTGCCGCTTCGAAGGCGGCTGGGAGAGAGCCAGCCCCCCAGTTCGGACGCGCCCTGCAGGCAGGGGAGGGTTTCCGCGGCCGCGGCGTGCCTGCGCCGGGAGAAACGGAGCCTCCGGGGTGCACATCCAGGGCCGGGGCCAGCTCCCCGCCCAGAGCCCTCCCAGTTTGATGCCTTACCCTACGCACTCCTGCTTGCTGAAAACTGTAAGCCTTCATTCACCTTCCCTCATTAACCAGACTCATCTTGGTTTGTGTTTTTCGATATTCACCGACAGAGGGAAAAATCCTACCTTTTTTACTTACCTTTTTTGCCCTGGGTTTTCTACTGCTACACAGTTATTAACAGCCAATACAAACCTGCTACATCTGTCTTCTGCCAGTGTTGGCTATCTTACTTTTTATTTCTTATTACTTTAATGGAAATGTTGCGTGTGTCAGGAATCCAGGACTTAAGAGTGGAAAGTGGTCCACACAGCTTCAGACATACGTGGTAGGTCATAGCAATCATAGAATCATAGAACGGTTTGGGTTGCAAGGGACCTTTACAGGTCGCCTAGTCCACACTCCCTGCCATGAGCAGGGATATCTTCAACTAGACCAGGTTGCTCAGAGCCCCATCCAACCTGACCTCGAAGGTTTCCAGGGATGGGACATCCACCACCTCTCTGGGCAGCCTGTGCCAGTGCCTCACCACCCTCACCGTAAACAATTTCTTCCTTATATCTAGTCTACATCTACCCTCTCTTAGATTAAAACCATTACCCCTCGTCCTATCGCAACAGGCCCCGCTAAAAAGTTTGTCCCCATCCTTCTTGTAAGCCCCCTTTAAGTACTGAAAGGCCGCAGTAAGGTCTCCCCAGCTGCCTGGCCGCTCAGCATTTCGTTCCAGAGGCTTTGCAATCTTTGCAGTCTTCCTTCCAATTAAAGAAAGAGTTGCTGCTGGTAAAATATTACCAACATTGAAACTATGGATTATTCAATGAGACTGTCCTTTGTAAGTGCAAGAGCATCAACCACTGCCTTGTTTTTATGGCTTTACCTTCTCTTTTCTTCTTTTGCTCAGTATTTCCTTTGAGTTCCTGTATACTAATAACGAAATGAATGGCTGAGTCCATGTCACACACCACCAACTAACAACATCCATAGTCAGTTATGTTTTCAAATCGTAGTACAAATATGAAATAATTAGGCTAAATGTGCTAATTGAGCTGTAATAATGGAGTACCCATTGCTGACTAGAAGCATAAGATTCCCAGCCTCCTATATGACGAGCAAATAGATGTAAGGAAAATTTATCAGATCAGCATCCTGAATTATGTCTGCCAGTCTGTGGATACTCCAGTTTATAACACACAAACTAAGTACACTGATCACTAGCTTATAGACTCCATAACACAGTCAATAGCCTTTAGAGCTATAGTTGAGGAGAGAGAATTAGTGCTCCAGTGTTTGGCAACAAAGGGTCTGCATATGTAAAATAAATCTTTCCATCTACATTAAGTGCCCAACTAAGGACTGTGAAAATCCTGGCTGTAAATGCCCAGTTCAGCTTTGCAATAGGCAGTGCTTTCTAGCAATCAGTGGGATGATCAAGCATGTCCTCTCTGAGGAAGCTTTGCTTGCCACAAACCCTTTAAAAGTTCCTTTTTCCAGGTTTTATGTACTTACTGCACCTTTGCTAGCAGTGAAGGTGGTAGTAGCAGGAATATTACTGGTGGTGGATAACAGAGGGCTTCATATCCTTGTCTGACAGAGTAGACCTGATGCAGAGGTGGTGTTGGAAATGGAGTAACTGTTCTTAGCTCAAGAAGAACAGGTTTCTTTTTGCTAGAAATTAAACCTCAGTCCAGATTCAAAGAGAAAAGGAGCATCGGTTTGCCTAATCTTCCTGCTGCCCTATATGGAATAAGGTAACAGTCCAAAGTCAAAAAGCACCCCTATGCTCCACACAGAGGGGATTTGTTTTGCAGAATGTCCATCAACTCTGATAACCCTTTAAAATACTTTTGTTCTATTTAAGCTTTTTTTCTATAGTTGCTTAGTGCAATTCAGGAGGAAATCTCAGCTGCTGAGAAAACATTATCCTACAGTTGACGTAGACCACATATGGAAACCACGTTTCAGAGAAATCACTTGTCTGTCTATGTTTAACATACCCAATAGTTATTCACAGGTTAAAAGATTTTTCTGAAGAAGACTAAGGTTCGGCCTCTTCAGAGATCTACAATTTAAAGAGAGGTTGTATCTTGTCTCTGGTCAAAAGCCAGCAAGCTTGGCTCCTTCGAGGCAGTATAATTCATAAGTAATTATAAAGAACAAATGAGAAGGATTGGAATTTCTTCCTCACTGGAACAAAATTCATTTTGATGTTATAAGAAATTTTCAAAATCCTCACGGGATTTTTAAAAGCACAAGACATTATTTATCCTTGTACCTAATGAAAAATAAAAAAGGGAGTTCCAAACCAAAAGAAATGGCAATTCTCCGTGCATAGAGAATCCAAATTGAACTGGTTTAGACACAAAATAAAAATTGTCTTTGTAAAATGGATGGAAGTTGTAAAGTGGGATGAACAAGGGTATATACATGAATTCTTTGTCCTTGAAGTACTCTTAGTGCTCAAGAGAACTGAAGCCTGATAGATCTCCATCAGCTTCAAAGGGTCTGGATGAGGTGCACAAGCAACACTGATCCAGTGTGAATAAGGCATTCGTGTAGGAGCCAGGGGAAGTCGGGTTTCTCCTCCTGAGCCTGCCACCAAGGTAGCACATTTTTCTGTCAAGTCAGGTAACTTCTCAAGCTCTTCTTTTTCTCTCCTGTCTTTGACCAATTTGACTTCAAGCTCCCTGGGATAGTCATGGTCTTTAAAAACAGCACACAGACTCAAAAAAGTCAAACAACCAAATTTAAAAAACTGGAGCCAGCAAACTAATTAATTCCAAATTTTTCAGTGTCCTTTTGAAAATGTACCCCAGCAAGGCTGCTCTCTTGGACAATGCAGGAGTGATTCTATTGCCAACTCTCGGAGCTACAGCCATGGTGAACCACAGATGAGCCCTCTACGACTGGTAACCATTCCTTCTCTCTGTAGACCAGTCACATGCTGGGTAACAAACATCCAGCAGGAGATTATAACTATGCAACTTTTAAAAGTGAATCAGTCTGTCACTGGAAGGAAAAAGTATACAGAACTTATTACACAGTATTTTTCCACCCCCTTCTTATTCTATAAGGACTATAATTATTCCCTGTTGCAGGAGCTGTACAGTAGTAATCCCTCTCCTCCTACATGCTTCATTTACGACTTGAAAGCTAACAGCCTATTAAGTTTTTAATAAATTATACTAAAATATTGTGGCACTGTTCTAAAAACAAAACCTGGAGATGATTTGTTAAGGATATGTTCCTTACATGCATAAAACTACCCTTTAAACACATAGGGTTTTTTACAAAAATGTCTTGGCTTATAAATGTTTGGGGGTTTTCTATCCTTTTCTGGCTCTCACAATCATCTTATAGCACCCCAGAATTTGTAAAGAAGAGAGAAGGAAGGACAGAAGAACCAAAAGATGATCAGGTATGAATGCTAAAGTCATTTACACATAGGACATGCTAACATATTGAATGGCTTCAGGAAAGCTTTCACAGATTTTGTTTTGATGCATATTAATCAAGATGGGCTCTCAAAAAGGTAGCTGTAAATAGGGGAAAGTTGTTCTTGTGCTGGTTGCATGAACATACCAGAAGTCTCTAAGCATTTAATTCAGCAAATAATATCTTAAAGATGGAAAAGAAGCAATATATTAAACTTACAAAATCTTCAACAAAACAAAAATATTACCAAATCTTTAAAAGTTCTCAGAGAGGGAAGAAAAAACCTTAAGCCTTACAGAAGAATTCAAAAGACTTTGAGTACTGTGCTTTGGGTAAGACTGCAGCTGTTTAGGTATTCTGCTGAAAAGCCTGGAATATACCGTTGGAAAGAGTAAACTAGAATATAAAATTTTCAATGCTTGTCACAATTATTTTAGTTCTGTCCTCTAAATATTATGTATCAGGCTTCAAAATATGGATGTTTTTCTTACAAGTGTGCTGAAGAGACTATTCAAAACCAGAGGTGTTGAGGATATATAGATACCTCACCCATATCTTAATGAAACACATTTCTGAGGATGATGGCTGGTAACTGAAAGTAAAAATAGGGATATTTTGTTCAGCACAGCCATCTGAGAGTAGTTTACTTGGAGAAAAGCATTTCTTACAACATGTCAGCAAAGAAATCTAGCTTAAAGAAGCCCTCAGCCATAAAGAATTCCTACTACTGTTTGAGCAATCACTACTGGCAGGAGCTGTATTCCTGAAGGGTCACCACATCACACCGAAACAGTGGAGGCTTAAATTTCCACTCTACCACGTGTCTGTCAGAGTCAGGAATAAGAACAGTGGCACAGCAGGGAAGAAACTCAGGCACTCTGGACAGCAAGTGACTGAGAAGACCTCCCCTCGTGGCATGCCTAAGCCTCTTCAACAAACCACACATCTTTACACGTCCCATAAAATCGACGGTTTTGTTGCTGCTGCCTTTTTTTCCTTCATCTTAGGTGTCTTCCCTACTTTATGTCTGTATGGCTGACAGAAATGTTCCATGACCACCTTTATGCTGGGGTTTCATTCGTGCTTTCCAGCAAAGATCCCTCGTGATCACCTGGTAAATTGCTTTGCACTGAGAACTGCTTCAGAGCACCTTTGCAGAGCTTCCACTTCACCTTGCACCCCAGAACAGCTGCTTGGGTGTTTGTGTATCATCCAGCCACACTCCATCAGAAGAGCTCTCCGCAAGCGTTTTCTTCATGTAAGTTTGAGTGAGTGCTTTCATTAAAAAGATCTGCATACCTAAAACCAATGGAATTTCTAAACAAGGAAAAGATGTGCTTAGTGCAAGAACTTATCAAAATATTATGTGGCTTAAATAGGTGGAATTTAGTTTTGAATCATTGTCTCGGAGCCAGATGTACACCTTGTGGAAACAGTGGTGTCAGTTAAATTACTCTCAGAAGTACCTTATGCCCAGCTCTTGGAAGCAGAGGAAAAAACCATGATTGTAATGGTACAAATAAATGACTAAATAAAAATAAAAGCAACTGCAGGAAAAGTTTCTATTAACTGTGAAAGAACATGAGATACAACAGTAGCAAGATCTTAAATCCTTTTCTTATCTGTTGCTAAATAGTCTTAACTAAGTACTTAATCCTGCAGCTGGGTTTTAATAAACTGGTATTAGGGCTGTTGTATTGTGTCAGCATCGTGATAAAAATCCAGGAGGTCTTTCCAGAGATCATCACCGTAACAGCAAAAACATAGGGCTTGCTATTTTCTTGATAAACAACAGATAAGATACAAATTTCCCTTGTATTTAGAACCTCCCTCCTGTCCAGAAACTAAACTCATTGCTTCATTATATTTAGGACCCTTGCAGATTTCTTTATAATTGCTAATTACATTTTAATCTCCCTGGCAATAAATAGCTTTTCTAAACTTAATTGATTTCACTCACAAGGACTAACAGATTACCCAGGATTCTGCTCACCATCTGTCATGTAAACACAGGTAAAGTAAATTTTTCTGTGCTTTTTCCTCCTAAATTACCTCTCTTTTCCATTGGAGTTGTTCTGTCCAGATTTAGAGTAGCACACGGCAGTTTTTGGTTGGATGCATTTATTTGTAAAAGAACTTTTCAGTAGCAGAAATGAAGCATACAGCGAACATCAGAGAATTCCGGTAAGTTGCAAAGGATTATATTTACCTCAAAGTTCCCCTGAAAAGGTAGTGCAATTCTTATTCCTAAAAGTAGAAATCCCTAAAACTACAATCAGGTTCCAAACTAGCAAGGGATTGGATAAATTCATTATTATATTTCTCTGAATTAAGAAAACTAAAATAAGCTATGTTATTTGTCTTCTTCTGAACTGTGCATTTCAGGGAGAGAAGAAAAAGAAAACTCATGTGTTTCCAACCTCAAATGTTGGGACTGCTTTGTAATGAACATTAATTGTCACATAGCTTACAAGTCTAGGAAGTGAGACTTTAAAAACAGATGTCTGATAAAAATTGTTTGCACTGTCCCTGATCCAATTAGAAAATTATCTCCTTGCTATCATGGCACTATATTTCTATTTTTATGAAAATGTAACCAGTTAGAGCCTACTGGACCTCTTCTTTATAGCTGAATGAAACTATTGGAACATTACAAATTGGAGCATTAACAAATCAAAATCAATATAATAGGTCTTTTTCAGGGCCTATTTATTCAGCCATGTAAAAGTCAGCATTTTGTAGAGATTTTTAAGTGCATTTGGTCGCAAAACTTACTGTAGGATTCTGATCCACTAGTGCATTACTTGTCTGCTGGTGTGACTCCTGGAAATCCCCTGGTCAAAGCGGCTTTCCAGAAGGGTTCCACAACAGCCGCTATGTCCTGACAACAGTATTTTTTGCTCACTTTGTCAAGGAACAGAAAAAGAAAGTCTTTTCTCTAAATATGACTTGCAATAGAAGTGTGGAAGTATTTCAGCCAAATAGAAGATATGGCCAAGATGTCTGCCTTTTATTTATTATTAAAAATAAATGTGGAGTGTTGACAAAACAAATAGAATATAGCTGTTTTCTTTGAAAAAAAAAAAAAAAAAAAAACTAAAAATATGTATTGCATTGAAGCACCTGAAACCTGGCATATGAATTCTGTTATAGAATATTGTTTTCTTTTGACTGGTTTTTTTCCCACGGAGTGTTAGATTTTTGTTTACTACATAGATAAGAATATAAAAGGTCATTTTTGGAGAGAGCTTTTCCTTTCTTTTAGCACCTTCCAGCGGGGAAAAACCCTCTTTGTTTTCCATCCACTTGCCATCCTCCTTTTGCCTACCATTTGCTGCTTTCATCCCGGCTTGCAAAAGGTTCTGAGCCACTTTTACAGGGCTAATCTCCTAAACAACCTCTGCCCATCAATTTCCTATGGGTTGAGGTGTTTGACTTTCTCCCTTAACTCTTCCAAACTTCTGGAAAGACCAGTCCGTAGCTCTGCAATACAGATCTCCATCAAATCCTAGATTTGCCTCATCAGTTCTGAAACACAGTAATTCAATTTGGAGGCAATCCAGACTGCACTGTATTTTGTGCTGTGTATTATGCAAGAAGCTTCTGATCAGTCAACGCCAGATTTTATTCATCTATTTCTATTACATGTCAATAAAACAAACAAACAAAACCCTCTTAAGCACTGTGCAAATTATGCTGTCTGAGATTGTTAATATTACAGAAGGCAGGAGCTGTTAATATCAGGGCACACTGGCATTGGTAGAGAGCATTTGCCAAAGTGAAGATGGACCAAGTGGCAAGGAGAGGGCATTGGTAAAGGAGAAACAGTCAAAGCTTTAAGCCCCGGTTTACATTTTATATATCATCCCAGATCAGTAACAACTGTAAGATGTTGGCAGCTGATCTTTGTTTGGTAACATTAATAAAAGACGATGGTGAAAACAGCTGCATTTCTAGTGGATATTTATGTATCTCCTAATGTGTATGAATTAGCTGTATTAATTAACTTTGACATTAATTGCCAGACACAGCATTATGATCAGAGAAACGAATCTCAAAGAGTGTCATTCCCTCGTTTCATGTTGGGGAGAGTGCTGGGCTCAGGTGATGCACTGTCAGGCCACTCCTCAGGGACTCATAATAACCCTCCCACTGTCAACCAGCCGCAGCCGCAGGGTGACAGGTTTGCAGGTGCCTGTAAGCAGGTCTTTAGCCTATTGGCAAGCTCCATCACCTCTGAAGATACAATACAGAAAGCAAGCACACCATCCATCTTGTCTTGATTTTAAAGCAAGTACAAGTTACTCAGTGCACCTAAGTACAGTTGCTGATATTTGCAAGAGCCATGTAGGGGGTTTCCTGCAAAGGATTGATCAGCAAATGTTTTGGCTGCTTATTCACATCCAGTAAAAGGGGAGGTCCTAAATGTGGGTGATTTTTTTTTTAATAATGTGTCACATTTCAAGGTGTTTGGCTGAACATTGGTCACGCTCTGAAATGAACAGAATCCAATGCATTGGGATAGCAACATTGGCCAATCCTTGGAAAGAAAAGAGATGTATTCAGGCTGTGCAATTTGGAGTAATGATTCACCCAGCCTTGTGGCAGCAGCATAAGGAGTCAGGCTGGTAGGTGCTGAGCCTGGACTGATAGGACCAGGGCTCCTTTCTCTCGAAACAACCAACCCAAGTGGGACCTGGGAAACCCTCACTAGGGGTGTCGTGCCGTGCCTTCAATTCGCAGGGTAGACAACAAATTATGTCTGTGTGTGTATGTGCACACACGTAGCAGGAAATAAATGTTGTGATTTGCAGCTCAATTCCAACGTAGTGTCTGTGTCCTCTCTCATCAGTGTGCCTCAGTCAACTATTTTTTCAGCATTAGCGGCAAGCTTCTCAGCTCAAAAGCAAGTGATTTTTCTTATACCATTGAAGAGTTTAGAGTGCTCCCATAACTTCCTAGCTGCACATGGAAAATGGGGATTTCCAATCTATTTGTCTGGTTCTGGTTTGAATGTTAAATTCAACCTTGTTATTAACCACCCTCTAGCAATTCATGGTCCTACAACACATCAACCAAGATGATCCTAGTGGTTTTACAGGGCCCTAGCCATATTCTGAGACTTTGGAGTTAATAATTTTTCTTGAATAAGGACTTCAGAAATGTTAAAGCATGTGGTTAAGAACTGCAGACACAGAAACAAAAAATACAATGTCCCTACGTACCCCTTGAAGGCAAAGTGGAAATACTTGCCTCATTCTTTTCCCTTCCTATGCAAAAGTCTGCGGTTTCATGAGGTTTACATTATTAAAAATTATCCTCCAAGGCAAAAGTTGTAGAGCCAACAGAATGCAGCTAATTTTCAAGTCAATGAGTTTTTATTTGAACAGTCAAGTTATGCAAGTTAAGATAGTGGAATAAGAAAGCAATAATCTAGTAATAACAAAGTGGGAAGAAGCATGAGTACTTATTAAGCCTCACTCCCTCAGGACCGCACAATTATGTCCGAGTTTTTAAATATGCTGAGCTTCGACTTCAGTTGTGTACATGTAATGGAGCAGGCAAATTTTAACAGATTCACACAGTTAGCAGTTTACTGAATTTTGCACTTGTGTGAGTAGTACTTCAGTATATAATTTATTTTTCCTAAGTTGCCATTAAAAAATAAAATTAATTAAGGAAAAAGTAAATGCAACACTGTATTCAGTCGAAAAGAAGGCATATGTGTTAGTGCTGTTGATTTTCCAATTTGCTTTGTCTTAAAGGAGAATCATGAGTAGTTTTTCCCACTGCAGTTAATGCTGGAAGGATTGAAGGAAAGAATGAAGAAATGAACAGAAAACAAAGGACATTTGTAAAAGACTAACTAATATAATCTGTCAGTGGAATTTTAGCACTCATGCAACACATGTTTGTATTCAAAAGTTTAAATTTCCCCCTCTCATTCTGAATTTATTTTAGGAGACACTGACCACAATTCGGCTTTGATGTAACCATTTTCAACCTAGACAACTGGTGTCTTTAATTATTTAGTACCTCCGTGTCAGACAGCTGAATCTTTGGAGTTCATCCTCCATTATTTCTTCAGTAAGAAATCTTTAAACCCCTTCTCCCACCCCTCCAGACTCCAGTGGGTCTCCTCAGCCTCATCACAGACTAAAGTCAAACTATAGCAAGCCATATTCAACTTCTTCCAACCAGTGATTCTATTTATTCAGTGCCTTTTGATTTATAACACGATTCAGTATGGCATCTGCCTCATCTCAGCCCTATTCAGCCTTCCCCAATGGCTTGCTAGGCACTTGTTTATTCATGTCCTCCAAGAAATGCTTTACCTAGCAGAGAGTTGCAATTCTCCATTTTGTAAAGGAGTGAAGGAACCCATTTTTCTTCTTCAGCTGCATGCACATACATATATGCACATACATATATTTTCATCACTCACTACACACTACAGATTTTTCCAATCATGAAAACTTCTCTGTCTAGCTGTCAGGAAAAACCTGTGTTCTTACATTACCCGTATTAAAGTCAGCTCTGACTCCATCACTATTAATGCAAACTAGAACTGATTCGCTTGTTTCCTCCAGACTTTTACTTCCTATCTCTCCTAGCCAAGGCAAGAAAGAGTATATGGGGAACAGAATACACCCAGGCAAAAGAAAACTTAGTCTAAAGAGAGAAGCTTGGTCAAATGTCTTTCTGAACACCACCAGAAATTATAAAAAAAAAAAAGAAATAAAAAATTAAAGACCAGTCATGCTTTACATAATGCTGATCTACCAGTATTTTTCTACTTCCATTGCTGCTACTAGCTCTCTCATCCCTTTGCACTCTATAAATGTGCTAGATGTTCCTGTAGAACATTTACTTACAGAAGTGTATTTTTCTAGCTCCTGAAAAGCATTTTGCCCTGTTATTCAAGGTAAATTCCAGAACAAAGTTCAGACCTGAGCTTCAGATCACTATAAAAAAGGCTTGGAGAACAATTCTATGAACTCTATAGTTGGCAAAGTTAAAAATCAGATTTGTTTTTAAGGTTTGATTTAATTTTGTTTAAAAAATTAAAATCTTTCCTTCTTCTGCATGGATCCATTACTGAAAAGGGAGAATATAACAGGGAGAAAGACGGCTTCTTGCTGTATTGTAAGCAAGTTCGCTCCTGCTCTGAGTGGTTGCCCTAAGACGTCTCAGTAGTCACTATGGTTAACTGTGCTATACAGCACAGGCTAGAAAGACCACGCTCTTAATAATAGGGGTATCGCTCCAACCCCTCTAACCTGTTGAGCAGCATGCTCAGCATCTGCATCGGCATCACAAGACCTTCTGCACTGGTACTGTCCAGCTGACAGCAATATAAGCGCTGCTGTTGGCTCCAAAGAGCAGGAACTTTATTTCAGACACGAGTCAGAATTTTGCTTTCTAAACAATGTTTTTTCTGTTAGCTTCAAAAGTGGTTTTACCTTCTCTTTACCTGTTGCTTTCTTCCTATCATGTTCAGTAGAATCACTAAAAATAATTACCTGGTTATAAATAACTAATGCCTCTCAATACAAGGGTAAATGAAATGAAAACTGAGAGATCTTTTGCATTAGATCAAAACCTGTTAGGGACAGTTTCCTTTGGAATGTAATTGGCCAACTTTGTGACTTAAGGGCAGGGAAGGAAAAGGAAAAAAAGGCAATAAAAGGAATATAAATCAGGCAGGGAAACAGCCCACTTTAAAGTTCGCATCTCCTTTTGAAGTTATATCTGTTTCCGTGACACAAACAGCCTTGGTTAATAACTTTATAGCAGACATACAAATAATCAGGTTTTTGTCCATAATGTGAAAAAACTAAAAAGAGAACTGAGCAATGAAGGTCTAAGGAAATACTAAAAATAGCATGGGGCTGCACCAGTCAGTCATGGGACCAACAACAGTGCTAAGTGTTGTGCAGAAAGGTAAGAAATAATTCCTTCAGAAGCTGCAAATTCCCAAAAGTTTTGTAAGGTACCAGACTTTTTTGTCTGGAAGGACATTATGCCCTTGCAAAAAACCTGTGTGTTTGGTACCGGCTTTGAAGCAGAGAGCTTCCTCTTGCACAATTAGTTTTCCTTGCATTTTGCTTAAAATAAAATTTTATTTTCAAGGCTGTTTTGTAAACCAGAAAATGTTTGTGAAATACTAAAGAGGTGAATCTTCATATATAGGCAATTTTCATGAAAAAAGAAGCTACCTAGGAAAGCATACCTCAAGTATGTTCTAGCATACAATACTTACCCATTTTCATCAGACACCCTGATTACAAAAGTAAATACATAAGACACAGGTCATACTAAGTTTCCTGGTCTTACCACCACTCTTTTTAGCAAGTGGGATTATTCAAGGGGATGACCTGGGAGGGATTTCCTGTTCAACAAGGTACGGTTTCTGCTAGAAGAAGGATTCTTTTCTTCCTACTTAAAAAGCTGCCTAAGTTCACTAAAATACAAATGTGTACACTTGTATTTTTCTGCACGTTACTCTTGTTTGAATGGATAATGTAAGGGAAGACACAATTGAAAAACAGACCTAGGTTTGTTCAAAACTGGTACGGATTTATAAACATTGATAGGAATGAGGGGTTATTTTAAAGGTTGTAGTACAGCAAGAGGACCCAGGGGAGTCTAGAGGCTCAGAGTTTCAGTGTGAGGTTCTGCCTAACCCAATGTACAGTATATGCCACTGGAATTAATGCCAGTATGCTGATTGAGGCAGTCTTTATGCATTTCTTTAACAGAAAACTCCAAGTGAGTTACCATTTGCTTTACTAGCCAGCAGCAGTTCAATTCCATCTCTCTCATTTTAACTTTGTCAATCTCTATATCCTGGTTGTTAAAACACAGTTCTGCCCTCCCAGTCTGCCTTGTTTATGTTGCTTTAAAAACTGTTCCTCAGAAATCATCTGCCAGGATTTAAATGTTTCTATTACTTGCATGCTTCTGAGAACACTGCCTGTTTGTCTTATCTTTGAAAGATCTGGGGCAAAATATTTGTAATACTAAAGAGAAATGGTAATGACTTATCTCAAAAGAAGAATGGATTTTTTCTGAAGGGAAAATAATTTTGAGGAATTTTGTGTTCAAAAGGAAGATAGTTATATCAGTCATTTCTTGTGTTAATAATTTTGAATTATTTACTGCACACACAGTGCTATTATTGATTTGCTAGCTATCCAGCATGAAAGCAGTAATAGTGGATTTCAACACATAAAATTACATAATCCTACTTCAAATTTCCATAAACCTTTATAATATCAGAGAGGAACTACAACGACCTCCAACTGCACAAAACATTTCAGATAAAATGAGGTTGCTATAGCTCAAACCCCTACTTTTTATCCGCTTTGCTAAAAATAAAGGTCACAATTCTGACACGTTTATTCACATTGCAAGTACCTGACTGCATGCATTGCTCTACTGTGGAATAGAAAGGCATGGTCCTGATGAAGGCCAGATGCTGCAATGAACACCTGATCACAGGAGAATTTCCACTAAGTCTGCAGGAGCATGGTTATAAATCGGTCATGCTCAGCATAAGTCAAGCATGTAGTTTTTGCCCCATCGGGCATAAAAAGAAGTGTTGGTTCACTTTATGTTCTCCATCTTTGTTTGGATAACTCACTTGTTAATCCAATACAAGCAGCAAGCAATTCACTGCATTTTTTTCTTCTGCTGTTAGTCCTGTCAGTCTTAATAATAGAGGGCTGTGTTTTGTTGTTTCTTTGGATCATTACTGAAGCACATTTATTCACTGCCGTCTCAGGGTTGATGAACAGGTGTATTCTTAAATCCTCATTTAGTTTTCAGTGAATCATTTGGATGTTTCTGAGTTCAGTCTCTCACACCTCCTTCACGTCACTCAAATTTCCCCTGTGCTGACAGGATTGCAGTGCCACTACGAGTTTGCTTTGCTAGCAAGTCATGAGTTGAGGAAACTATGATGCATAAAAGAAGTATTTTTATAGTTCTGATACAGCAAGGTCTGTAGGACAGGCACATCCTTTTATTAGATCAAATGATACAGTTAGGAAAAACGGACAAGTTTCCAGGCACAAACATGTGAAGCTTAATTGATTGTCCCAACTGTATTAGCTGGTTTAATACCATCCTCCAAAAGCTTTGTCTCTCTGTCATACACACACACACAACACACACAGAGAGTACTTTTTTGTGCCTTGCACATTCATTTCACGTGAGGATTTATTGGAAAGGCATTTCCAGTTTTTATCTAGGAAATGGCGTGGGGGAAGGGGGGGGATTAGGTAAGAAAAATTATTAAGAGATAACACTGAATTTCCCTGAAACTGAACAATAGATCTAGTTATATATAAGATTGTTATAGAGTAGGTATTGGTACATGCAACTGGCTGCAAATTTCTTTGTGAGATGACTGTGATGGAGGTCCAAATCTATAGACCTCTGGGCTTCATAAATCGGGATCATGACAGATTTTGAGCTGCTCTGTGCTGACTTACATTATCTCGCATTATTCTATTGTTGAGATGTTTACTGCATGATCCATTGATATGGTGTGACAGCTGGGGAGAAATAAATGGGAGGTGTTGAAGATGTTAAGAAACTAGTCTGGGAAAAGAAAAAACCTGTGAAGAGAAGACAAAATCCAAGATTCTTTCTGAAGAAGACAAGTAGCAGATTGGAGAAACCAAGCCAAGAAACAAGCACTTACTAAAGTATTAGAGATAACTAGGGAGGCAGGAGATGGACATCTAATTCAGTTATGATAGAAGTACACAGCCTATTTCACAACTTCTTGCTCTAAAAGTGCTGTACTCACAGCTAGAAAAAGACAATAGGAAGACTGTCGGGTTATTGTCCTCAGAATGGTTTTCTTGAAGAGAAGATCCAGAGGTATCTGAACTTAGTTCTGCAGACAAATGACAAGGCCAACCTTTGAATAATTAATAATGCAACCCCCACCCCCACCCCTCCGAGAGGCATATAGCTCTGCAAAGGCAAAATTAATTGCAGCTTATCATATCTGAATGAAATCACGTAAGTAGAATATTTGGGAACACATAATAAAAATAAGTGCTACAGATGTCCTCTGCAGACATTTCCCCACATTTTGTGTCCCTGATTAGGATCTGGTTGCCCATGTATAACAATATCCCAAAGCCCCCACTCATCTGCCACTAGTTGTTAGTGTTTCCTTATTACAAATTCACCTCAATTAATTTTTTCAAAACCCTTCTGGCTTGAAGGAACCTCTGGATGCTATGTTCTATCAAGGGGTAAGATAATTTAAAACATTTTTTTGCTAACTCTCAACTAAAAATACGCTCTATTTCTGAGTCTGACTATATAAAATTCAAGAAATTTGGCTGATATCCTTACCCTCACAGTCATCAGAGAAGTTGTCACCACTAAAAACCCACTGCTTTTGATACTTTTTCTTGGTGAAAGCAACAAATTCTTGTCCAGGTAGGTGACAAGCCAGTGAAGATTTTTTTGTATCTGTCAGTCTGAGACAGAGTGTGTCCTATCTCAATCTTATGTTCACCATGCAGATTAAAGCAGATGTCTTACCAAAGAAAGAAGATAGTTAGTATGCAAGAGACTACGATGAGTTGCTGGACCACTGAACTGGTGGTTCCAAAGTAGGTCCCAGCTTGATGGTATTATAGAACAAAGGGAGATACTCATGACGCAAATGGAAAAAAACCCGAACAATTTGGCTATTATGATCATAGGATCAGGCCAAATTATCAACTAGAAAAAGCAGTTCAAAGATAGCAGTTGCTCTGGGCCCTGGGGAAACCAGTCTGGCTCAACTGCTGCCTGTGCCAAAAGGAAATGGCTCATCTGAGAAAATGAATGCTTTTTGGAACCAAGGTTGACGTTGGCAGGGCTTATACCATCCCACAATAATGCAGTGGACATAGCCAAGATTAAAAGGATTTGTAAAGCATGATTTACATGATAGGACAACAGAAAATGCTATTTACTGCTCACCTTTCTAGCCCCGTTATTCATTAGAGTAACACATGATGTTTTCTTTGAAGTCCAGAGGAGGATGAAAGGCTTGGACAGATTTCATCGAATTGTAAACTCCCTGCCTACCTTCCATGCACATTGATGTTGCTTTCAGATCACTTCTGCAAGGCTCTGAGCACACCCTGAAAGGTGCTCCTTCCCTCCTTCCCCAAGCATACTCAGACTCTGCCTTCCTCCTTTTGCCTCAGACTCTACTACACCATTTTCCATTACTAAGTTTGTCTGCTAACTATGCATTGGCAACCTTTGCAAAGTTCCTCCTTTTATTATTTCCACACAGCCTCCTCTCTTCTGTTTGTTTCTTTCTAATACACAAAGAAGAGTAAGAAGAAAACCTAATATACATGACACAAAGTTTCTATCTTCTAGTTTGTTTATTGGAGTGATCATGCATTTTTGCTTCTATTCTGACCACGAGGAACACAACAGCTGTTTTTTTCTGTCCATTAGCATCATTGCATGTGCCTCTCAGGCCATTCAGTCTGAGCTATCTCACGTTCCTCTACTTTGGTTGCACTGTATAATGCTTATTGCACGTAAGGAACAAAATTGTTCCCAAATGCTATGTCTACTGCCACACAGCAATCAGCTCTAGGGAGGGACTACTGCTCTTTCATTCTCTACCTTTCCCTCCTACGGCAGACCTGAGGCTATGGCTTTTGTTTTCACAAGCTCAGGAGGATCAGGCCAGCACTGCACTTTACAATGGGAGCTCCATCGCAAAGCCCCAGGACCTGAAAGAGTTACTGCGCCAAATCAGCACCTATGCAGTTCCTCACTGCCATGGCGATGGGCATGATTGTCATCCAGATGATGAAACAAAATCGATCCTTTGGGCCTTTGCAGATCACTGAAAATCCCAATGGTTTGGATGAGATTACTTCCAGTGTCATGGAGGCCACAGTAAGCGATCTGTGCCCAGTCTGTGCAACCATATTGTCATGAAGATGATGGCTTTGCATTGATAAACCAGAAATGCTGAGTGCTGCATGGCCTAAAAAGTTCAGGAATCCCTTTCCCAGAACCAGTCCAACCTGGGTAATTATATTCATGGGATTTAAATGCCCAACAAATTTAAAATGGTTATTTGGGGTTTATTTCTACTTCATCCTCTAAGCCTCCACCTCCTTGCTACTTCCTATTAAATAAAAGGCCTCATATTTATGTAAGGCACAAACTCACAGACATTATACACACATGCTACTATGTGTGTATACCTTTTTGATGTGTTTTGAGGTGAAAGGCAGTATATTAATGTGAGATTACTATCTTTTCTTCAATAAGAAATCAAAGGCAAAAAAGACCAAAAGGTAGTGATTTCATATAAAAACACAATGAGAGGTCTCTGTCTTCACTTTTTGTCTACCAAGTTATTTATAACCTGTAATTATTACTGCCCTTTCCATGGTATAACTAGGTTGCACATTGTAGATTATTAGAATGATTATTTCGTATTGGTCAAACCTTAAGGTCCTAATTAACTCCTAGTACAAGTGAAATGATTAAAGTCAGTCACAGCTTTATCTACAAATGGAGTAAAACCAGACTGTTTTCTCTGCACCTGGCCTACTGCTTTATTTCACAGTTCTATTGTCATCTTTATCTTCACTGCTTTATCCAACATACAGCATTTCCACTGGCTTTCTATGAGAATGAGACTAACAGAGATGCATTGTGCCTTGGAGTAGCTTTGCCAGGACCAGCTAAGAGGTAACACAAACCAGAACTGCCTTTTGGTACCACACATTGCTCCTTTTTCCAACAGATCTAATTATGAAGTATTGTGTAAATTCCTGCTTGTTTGTATCACACTGATTTCCAGAGAAGGTTGCCTAAGTAAGGGTGAAAAATGAGAACTGACTTCAGGTTCTGATCCAGCTTTCAGCAATGACCAATATTTAAGGAGTAAACTGATTGACACTGTCAATGGCAAAATGCACTGAAGTGAGACTACACAATTTCCCATGCTTTAAATTCAGCATCTCGGTAGCAATAGACAAGTTTATCCCTACATTAAATACCAAGTTTAAGTTTGCATTGCAGATTTATTGAAAATGATGATGGGAAGCAAAGCATGAAAAAATGGAAAGCAGCTAGCAGGAACTGATGCATTTCTGGGAATCTAACAACAGAGTACACAATACCTACATTTATGAATTGAAAGTTGAGAGAGATAAAGGGAGTTTGACCTGAACCCAAATATCAGATCCAAACTCTGAAACTAAATTTGGTATTTTCCCTCCATATCCATACTTGCCTTTTATTTACAGAGTGTGCTGTTCCAGAATTCGTGATTCCAGTGTCGTCATATTTCTTTGACTCATAAGGAGAGTTGGTTGTGAAACCAGATTCAGATTTTTCAACTCTGCCCAAATCACAGTGCATGGCTGGTATAAAATTTCATTAATTTACCCCTCTATTTTAAATACCTAAACAGACTAAGTCCCACATCCATTATAAGTAAAATAAGAAAGACAAACAAGTGAATAAAAGCTCGGAATTTTATTACACAGAAATACTTTGAAAAATAAATTTTCCATCTGCAGACTAGCAGAGAAAAAAAGGAATTAATTTTTACTTCTTTTTCTGTAAATGCCAAGTGTTTCACGTACTGCCTATAACCTGCCAACTTTCCCTTAGTCTACATACTAAGTGAAATCTGATCACCTTAAAGCTCAAAAATATATCACGGGACGGAAATAATAGCTGTAAACCAGGACAGACATCCTTCTGATGAAGTGATGCCAAATTATACTTCTCTCATCTCATGGCCATGCAGACACTAATAAAAAATGCAATGACCTCCACTACTGTACCCCATGAAAATTATAAGATCTGAACAGTCAGCAGTTAATTCTGAGCAATGCCAAGTACTGTTTTTAGAAGATGATTATGCATCATTCATTTCTCATTCCTTGTATCATTGTGCAGACATCACTGGCATTTTACTGAAGATACAGGTTTATTCTGGATCTCCCCTAAGGACTAGTTTAACTTACGGAGGAAGGAGCAGAATCTGTGCTGAACAATTGTAACCGATTAATACAATGGATTGAATACATGACTCTAACCATATTGGTTTCATATTTTGATTAAAGGGGATTGATAGAGAAGCAGAAAAAAATCTTAGTGTATTGCACTCAGAGAAGAACAAACACGTGACTGACAATGTGATAAGAAGCAGTAGGAACAGGGGAAGGATTAGTTACTCTGGAGTGCTGAAGTCATGAGTATCATCCCATATTGAACCACTTGAACATCTATGCCATACTGCATATTGCATATGCCACATAAAATACAGAAAATATTTTTACATGTTCATTGCATTGTTTAGAAACCTTTTTTGGGAGTAAAACATTTCTATCTAGATGCAGCAGTAACTATAAGGACAATGCTCAGGTCTTCTCCAATAAACTGCAGTGTTTTTCACATTCTTAAGAGTCCCGTATAATTAAACCCTATTGCCTTTATAAAGGAAGGCCTTTAATGAATGCTTTTGTACAGCTAGTCAGGAAACCAGAATGCATGAAAAATTCCGAGATTTCAGTCTTTGGCTGCTCTCATTGTAAAGAATTGCCAATATTTTCTCAGGAAGAATGAGAGACATGCTGAACACAGATTATTTGACTCAAGGCAAACAACACCTTACATGTGAGAGGCACAGTTCCACTGTCCTGCCCTTCTTGAGTTGAAGAGCAACTTGAGTCTCCCATATTCTAAACAAGAGAGAAATCTAACCATTCAACACAAGGGTTTGTGACTCTGGTGCCAAGAGCAGTGGAGTTCTTACACAAAGCACAGTAACTGAATCCGGAGAGTCTGAGACTCCCATCCTGGAAAAGCCAACCATGACAGTGTAAGGCACCCATAGGGTACGTCAGGGCTTGCTTGAGACCTTGTTCCGTATTAAACATACTGATGATTTAACTAGACCTGTTCATATCCCAAATGAGTGCCTTCATTAATGGTTATTAGCTGCTGTGGGATCTTTCTTCTCACCTGCCCCTGTTGCAGAAGCCCATATCCTGAATCTAAAAAACTCCAAATATTTTTTCATGAAAATTGGCCCATTTCTATTTTACTGTTTCTTTCTCAGAAAATCAGAATTTTTTTAAAAAAACAGCTTCCCCAAAATAAAAACTTGTTTACTANTTCCCCAAAATAAAAACTTGTTGACTAACTTCAGTGATGTATACACTATAGGGAGGTGAGGAATTCTTTCAGCCCCCCTTTTTAGCCTGGTAAGATTGATAGAGAGGTAGATTTTAGACAGTTGTGACATTTTTCAGGAGAGGAAAATCATGACCTGCCACTTTGGAATACTGTTTATCTTCAGCTTTACCCAATGTGCCTTTTCCCTAGCAGGAGGAACAGATAGTTTAAAATTTGAAGACATCCTTGTGCCATAATGATCTTTTCCTTAACAAGCAGTTTGAAATAGTAGCACAAATGTGAAGGAGATGCAATAAGGAGGAATAGTAGGTTTGGCACCTTAAGGCCAGCAACAAATGTATTTCTCACCTAGTGCTAAAATTTGCTGTGCAGATCGGACAGGTAATCCTTGCAAAACTTTCAAAGGTACTAGCGTACCATTAGCAAACACCACCCTCATTTTAAGAGGCTTAACTATGTCTAATAGATATCAGAGGCTTCCTGTTTGTCAGAAACATAAATTTTAAAAAACATGAATGACAATATAACAGAAGTTAGAAAGGGAAGAGATCTATGAGCTTCTGCAATAGATTTTCCTACTGAGGATTCATTTCTTTATTCTAATTTATCTGAAATGTTCAGGTGTGTTCTAATTTTAGCATTTTGAGAAACAACTTTTTAAGAATATTTGAAGAAATTTACTTGCTTTTACAACAGTGAGCTATATGGGAAGTGTTTTTCCTTAGAAAGCAAGGAGTCTAAAACATCAGCAATCTGTTCCTGTGTTTGGAAATCATTTACCTACCACCTGGGAACATTACGAACTGACATATGGTACTGTCATTGTCTGCCTCCTGGCAGCTAGTGGAGGGTATCTACATGAGAGGAAAGTTTAGCCTCGTTAGCACTAAAGAACTACTAGAAAGAAGAGAACCATATTTTTTTCCAAGCGGAAATTGCACTCTTAAATAATTCTTAAAATATTGAAGCAATAATTAGAGACCAGGAGGGATCGAGCTTGCCACACTACTATTTTTAAAGCTAGGGACTTAAATAAGAAAAAAAAGAGAAGAACAATTTAACACAATAAATAATTCAGCAGTGGAACTCATGGCCACAGGAGAACACATTTATGAAGAGATTCAAAAGATTACTAGATAAATTCATGTAAGAAAAATCCTTAAATGGCTATCAGTTATTATTACAGTTGCAAACTCCAACCCAAGAGGTGCCCCTAATGTGTTAAACTGACAGAAGCTGGGAGGATGTACTGATAGAAATGTCACTATATGCTTATCATTTTTTAATACTCTCTCTAAAGCATCCACTATTAGACATTGCCAAAGATACTGGGGAAGGTCACCTTCTTGTCTGACCTGCTGTACCTGTTCTATGTGAGAAATGTTATTTACAAAATCATCAGTCATCATGTAAGTTGTGAGTCTAAAGGAATACCGAGGCATGTACCTTTATTATGTATTTAGTCATGTACTTTTATTTATGTGTCTGAATATAGGTGTAAATGTCAGATTATAAGCATTCACTTTCAAAACTTTTAGCTAAAGGACTTTTTAAGAATGAAACACAAACTAGTTGTGTAAAAAATGGATATATGGCACCTTATATGTGATAGTTATGACATAATTTTATACAGGCTCCAAATGTTATTTCAAGACCTTTTAACATCCTGCAGTCTGCCTTTTATGTTTATCAGTCTACATCTGCTCTGGTTGCAATAAAGGAAACTTAAAAGGAGAAGGAGATTTCCAATCTACATCAGAATGTATTTGCTAAGCAGTAAATATAAGCACGAGTTCAGCTAATATCCTCTGCCCCATCATCTGCAAATCTGTGATAGTCACACATAACCTGTTTTCTGTTATTAAACCGACGGAACTAGTTAAGTAACTTGCATACACCAGGAGAAGGAATGACACTGACAACATAGGTTTGAAGTCCAAGTGCATACCAAAGGTTGCAGTTGGTAACCTTGCAGCCAGTCTAAAATAATGCAGATGGATTAAGAATATACTAACATTTCAAATGCAAATGGTTTATTGATCCTGGACAAAAGATGAATCTGCTGATTATGTTTCTGGAACTTATGTGATTTTATTGGTGAAGAGCCCCAGGCCATGGGGCAAAAAAACCCACTAGAATGGAGTCGAGCAAACCTTTCTGACGGGAAAGCAACTGAACCTCATCTTCTCTTCTGTATGGCAACCCTAGGCATCTATAGAGATCAGAAGCCTACAAAGGATGCAGAAAAAGCTTAGTCCTAAGCAATCTGCATGAATTTTTTTTTACCTGTCCCTGGACTCTCAGCTCTTAGAAGGACTAATGAAATCACCATTCTTTTGCATTTTAGCGGAAATTTATATGCAGTTTGCCTAAAGAAACCTCTTAGCAGTTATTCTTCATTGCTGCTTCTCAGCAGCGGTAAGATGGTGGCAGAAATCCACCTTGATATGTAATCCCCCATCACAGTTAAATGCTAGATAGTAGCATAGTATATCTCAGCCATGTAATCCTTACTGTCATTGCTTCCCACAACAGCTCTAACTGAGCTGGTAGCGCCACGTGCTCCAGTCCCTGGTGGAGATAGAAGTTGGCTTCTGAAAACCATGCAGCAGCATAATATGGCACTGTGCTGATGCATGTCCGCAGCAAGGGTGTTGAAGCCCGTACCGATGGTCTCTGCAGCTCAGGTATGCCCTGCTCTGTTTAGTGCTTCTCACAGAGATGTCTCCGTTTTGAACAGTGATGTCTCCGTTTTGAACAGTGATGACAAACCATCTGTGCTGCCAGTGGACTCTGACTGGAAGCCTCTCCACAAGAAAAAGCATGAAAGAGCAGGGTTACAGGGCCAGGTCCTTAATTGGTTTTGATCCAAATAGCTCCAGTAATGTCAGTGGATCAATGTCCATTTTCATTACCAGAAGATATGCCCTACTGTCTGTGTGAGGAAGCTAATAACTTATTTTTTTGAAGGGACATAGTGCTGCGCATAAGGTATTTGTAGTCCCTGAACAAAGACTTGATTTTCTCCTGCTTGATCTTGCTATCTCTCAGTGAAGGTATAGCCTTAGTCTGCTTTTTCATGACCATACGACATTGAGTTGGACTGGGATTTAGATTGAGAGCTGACAGATAACATTAACAGCCTCCATGAGGCAAGAGTCAGGAGTCAATCAGCTAATGAATTCTTCTGTAATGGAAGTAGTGCATAGGGTAAAAGTATGCAATGGAGTAGAAAAATATCTTCCTGATAATAACATACTCTTACAGGCAACATCTTCTAAAACTCCAGGCTACACTCCTGAGTGTAGCTTCCCCGAGGAAAGCAAAAAGGGAAAACACTGAGTTAAAAACCTATGAGNTTGGAGGCATAGTTGGGAGTGTACTACATTACTGACATGTAGAAAACTGGACTTTCTGTTTGAGTTTATATCAGCAACCCCAGAAAGCACTTTGAGATATGCAAGAAGCTCTTTTCGTCTACATTTAACACGTATCCAGCCCTTTTGCCTGTTTTTGTAAGCTTGATCTTCTGTGCAATGATCCATAAAATGTAAGAGAGAAGACTCCAGGGTAGTCGTTAAATGGAAATGCTAGCTTATTTTTCTAGAGTCAGTAGTCTCCAACGTATTCAAAAAGTTGTCTTTCTGGATTGTAAATACGGACCATTTCATACAGAGTGGTTGCAGAGTGATGGCAACAAGGAAAGCAACCTGGGAAGGGAAAGTTAAGGGAAGTTGTCCTTATTTCTTTGCAAAAGGATTAATCTTCCTACCACCACTCAGGAAACAAGGCTTTAAAAGTGACACTGGGTGAAGGAGGGAACCAAAAACACCATGAAGAAGTGGGGAAAGAATGTATCTTCTTCTTAAATAAGAACTCCTTAAACTTTGCCAATGGCAGACATTTTTATTGTCACATATTATTCTCTCCTTTATATCAAAGCACCAGATTTGCAATGGCAGCCACACAAGCAGCAGATTTTATTGTGGCCTAATATTTAGATGTTTGCAATGGAAAAGCAGGTGCTGCCACCGCACACAGTGAACAACAAATCCATCAACTATCTTTTACTTTACTAGATTCTTAGTAGAGGGCTTATAGCTGTCAGCAGGTCTCACACCAGGGAAATGTCATTAATTTCAATTAAATTATTCCTTTACATTGGTGTAATTGAAAGGAGGCTTAGGGCCTATAGTTTCCTTCTTCCATCTTGATAGTATACCCAAGTTTTACTTCAGTCTCTTGCAAAACAGAGAGTAAATGCATTAACATGTAAGACCAAAAGAGGGAGGTAATCCAAGGGGATGCCGGAAATAAAACCACTTTTATACCTTTGTAATCTGATGTGTTAAATTGGGAGAGCAGTAAGATTTATTTCTCTGCATCATATCATCCAAAACCAGCATATCTCTCTCCGAATTTGCAGTTTAATGCTAAAAAATATTATTTACTTTCCACCTATCCTCATAAATAACGGACAAGGTCTAATTTCCGGTTCAGATTGCTGCTCTTAAGATTAACAGCAGTTTACTTGCTTTAGTATGCGGATGGGGAAAAGCCAAAGGATTGTCTATAAACAGAGATTGTGCAATCTTTTCCCTCTTGCTGTTGTTGCTTCAACCATAGCTTTGGATGAAGCCCTGACAACTGCCATTTTTCAGTTATTGAACAGCTGGATGTGTTTAATTGGGCACGAGATCAAGTTTTACCTCAACTGTTACGGAGCAGGCAGGGAAGCAGGAATGTGCCACATGCACATCTGCTACAGAAATCCATTGCACGCAGTTGCTCTGTCACCTGGGGTGTGCATGACTGATACTTATTCCTGACTTCAAAAAATGCAAGTAGTTCAAATGGGTTGCATGAAATTAATGGGTAGTCAGGTCAGAGCACTTTCACTTATCCTCGCCTAGCAAGCAATCCATTGCTGGAGGAAAAAAAACCCCTGACTTCTTATTTCCTGTAGGAGGGAAAGGGTGCCTTAAACTCTCCTGTTCTTCATGGCACCAGGAAAGCACAGTTTAGGACCTTCATTCAGTGCCAGCCTGTGACACAAGTGTAGGTTTCCATTTGATTTGTGCTGATTTATACAAGGAGGAAAAGGAGAACAAGTCAAAGTTGCTGGAGGCTGTTCAAATATCTAATTAACAAAGAAATCAGTCTTGATACAGGGAAGATGTTTGATTTCATCTAATTTACAGCATTTTGAACAGAAAACCAGAGAAACAATGAAGAGTAGAATGCCATCTGCTTTGTTGACAAGACTGAAGGAAAGACCATCACATTTGACTACATTTGATGACAACCTGATTGACACCCAATATCAAATAAAGAATCCCCAACATAAATGAATCCTTCTCCTGCTCCCCAAATTAGAAAGCAAGTCAGAACTCTGATTTACATTACTTTTACAAAAAGTAATATTCATAAATTACTTTCTGCAGGTTTATTTAAAGGTATGTATAACATTATAGATTTGCAGAACCAGAACCCAATACTGTCGCGTCCCAAAGTTGGAGCGACTCAGGTTTGTGGATTTCCTTTGCCAGAATTAAGGTGAAACAACACCAGGGGAGTTCAACCAACAATCAACATTTATTCAACCTAGCTAACCTTGCCCAAGTACAAGTGAATTTATCAATATGAACCTTGCATCATGTCATTAAGCCACTGTTTGAAAAGAGAAGAGAGGTGTAGAAAAAGAAGTGGAAAAAAGAAACTTGAAACTGTGTCAGAAGGGGATCCCTCCCGTTGAGTCACGAGGTTCAGAGCAGACCCCCTTGCTTTCTGGACTCCTTCTCAAAGAGGAGCCCAGGGGCGGCTAGATCCACTCCTAGTCTCAGACTTGGTCAATGGTTTATGTTTCAAAGGATGGGGTGTAGGGACTGTGGAAAAGAGAGAGGAAAAAGAGCAAGAAAGAAAGAAAGAAAGAAAGACAGAAAGAAAAGGAAAAAGAGAGAAGAAAAGGGTTTCACCAGTCCTGGGTCCAGCACTGGTCCAGCCAGCGTAGAGATCCAGTTCCGGAGGGCGCGCGCCGAGCACT
>VYZV01013937.1:2975-17105 GCA_013401275.1 Pandion haliaetus | reverse complement strand
GCTCTCCAGTCACACACTGCTCCAGCGCGGTTTTTACCATGGAGTTACCGCCATCTTGGGGAGCCTCCGCTCCACCATGGACCTCCCTGGGCTGCAGGGGGACAGCCTGCCGCCTCACCACGGGCTGCAGGGCCATCAGCCTCCTCAGGCGCCCCTCCTCCCCGTCCTTCTTCACTGACCTGGCTATCGGCAGAGATGTTCCTCTCACGTTTCCCAACCCCCACACTGCCAGTTCCCCTTCTTAAATCTGTTCTCCCAGAGGCACTCCCACCGTCACTGAAGGGCTCGGCCTGGGCCGGAGGCGGGTCCGACTTGGAGCCGGGGAAGCTTCCAGCAGCTTCTCACAGGAGCCACCCCTGCGGCCCCCTCCCCCACTACCAAAAAAAAAAAACCCCACACCACACAAACCCATAACACTTTGCCAGATTTTAGGATACTGAGGAAGATGACAATACGTGTGTCATGTTCCTGATAGGAATAATTGTTACACACCTCTGCAGCTGATTGCATTTGACTGATAAGACTCAATACTTTCTTGCCAAATGTCTTGAAACCCTAACTTGAGTACCTCTGCAGAGCACAGCCTCTTACTAAGTTTAGGCTAGTCTTCAATATCAGGACCTAGTCTGGATTAGTGCTCAGGGTCATCTCCATGTAGAGCCAGAGACTGTGGAGATGAAATCTCACTCTCCAACATTACAGTTACTTGTATACTCTGTTTGTTAGAATCAGTCCTGTCTTATCACTGGCCTCTTTCACCTCTGTACCTTCAGGTGGGACAGATGGCAAAGAATGCTGATACAATTGTATAGGCTTTAAGGTGCCCTTCTGTGTCTGGTGTGAATCACAGAATCATAGAATCATAGAATCATTTAGGTTGGAAATGACCTTTAAGATCATCGAGTCCAACCATCAACCATGCCCACTAAACCATGTCATGAAGTGCCTTGTCTACATGCTTTTTGAATACTNAGAAGAGACCAGCACCCACCTCACTACAACCTCCTTTCAGGTAGTTGCAGAGAGTGAGAAGGTCTCCCCTCAGCCTCCTTTTCTCCAGGCTAAACAACCCCAGTTCCCTCAGCCACTCCTCATAAGACTTGTGAATAGAATATTGCAGACTCTTTCAAACTTGTCTGTTCAGCACATTCAAGTCTCTGACCATGACAGAGGAAGAAAATCTGCATTTTTGTTTAAATATACCAGTTGGTGAGGAACCCAGAATGCAGCCAGCCAGAGGATAAAGTGCTCTCCCTGATACTGGCACTTATGTTTCACTGTACTAAGCTGTTTCAATGGAGCATATAACCAATATAAATTTACTGCCTGGCTGGTAATACCAGGAAAACTTAATAAAATGCTAATCAACACAATTGAATAGATGCTTTCCTCCTCAGACTTTTGAGAAAGTACTTCTCTCAATTCATTTTGGAGGTGTCTCTCTACAACACAAATTATTCAAAAAGTCTAGACACATAACTATGCAAAGTAATTCCCTGGGAGCTCTAAGAGCTCTGCTGCAGGTTTCTGGCCAGGTGATCTCTCTTGGAGAAGTATTCTTTGTGAGATCTCCTAATTGATTCTCAGAGCTGAAAAAGTGCTATATAACACCTTCATTGCTGCCAGCGCATAGTCCCCAGGAGGGAACACATCTGCTTTTTTACGTTTGGGGTCACTTAGTAGTCATTCTTGGGCATTCCCTACAGAGCAGACCAGGGTATGAAAACTTGTGTAAGCAGGTTATGCATGTCTTTGGGTCATCTCTGAGGTTAATTAATATCCCATAACAAATACAAAGTGCGTATTAGTTGTTCCAAGAATGCTGTCTAGTACTTACTGAAAACCTCCAAGTATGCTGCAAGTATATGGGAATTTTAGGATAATATCCCCTAATTTCAGAAATATGACTCTGTGCAGCACCTGGAGGTTATTTACAGTGTCTTTTTAACCATTTAGCTAAAGGGTTGAGGTTCCTTACATATTTGGTGACAATAAAGAGGCAGACTTCTTCAGAGGGAGAATGCATCCACATGCATGAAGAGCCTTCTCTCCACACAGGTGTCTGTACTCCTATGTACCTCCTAACTGAAGCACACAAGATATTGCTTTTTCTCTCATCTGTGTGAATCAGAAGCCAGTAGTATTAACAAGAGAGAAAGAAATCATGTTCAGCCTTTGAAGTGTTCCTCCTTGCAATTAATTAATTTCTCCCCCTTTGTGTTGTGGTTTGTTTGTTGTTTTTTGTTGTAAATCATAATCTCTTGGATCAAAATAGAAAGATAGTGATGTATAGTATCCCTCTCTTTTGAAGTCCCTTTTAGAATACTACTTTGGTGTGAAGCAAAGGCATAATTCAAAATTGGACTGGGTTTTGCTGTCGTATATTTTAAAAAACAACCTTTAAAGTGCAATGACAGTTTATTTAAAATGGGGTTCTAAAAATTACTATTAACTTACCACTTCAATGTCCTTTCACATAAAATCTTCTTGAACAGAACCTAATGAAAAAATAAAGCCAGGCAATTTTTGGATGAATTTGTAGGTTCATTTCAGCCTATCCTGTGACTCAGCTGTTAGCTAGCCTCCATGCTTTTTTCTGTGGGTATTTTTAAACGTCTATTTTCTCCACTATTCTCTTAGCACATTGGCCCAGAACATCTCCTTTGTCTTTACAGCCACAGCAGTGAAACAATTTCATTGGTATTGGATGCAGCTATTCCCAAATGTAAAAATGTAAAATTTCTTATAAGTGTGCTGGTTTTAAAAGAGAGGGTAGGAATCTGTGGTTCTTCATGGGAACAAACATTGCCTCCTACAAATTCAACTGTATTGGAAACAAATATCAAGCAATCAATATACAACCAGCACGCTGTGGTTGTGCTGCAGTTTCTACAGAGAATTTTGGGTATTACACTTCCAAAATAACCACTAAATCTGTTCAATATCCATCCTTAGAAATATTAAAAAATCCATCACGAGAAAATGCTTAATGAGGCCCAATATAAGGAGAGTCTCAGAGTAAGAAAGCAATATATAAATAAGAGCCTTTAGATGTCTGTGCTGTAGCCAGTGTAACTGGAATAATAAACAGGGAAGAGTATTACTGCATACTCCATTAGTCTACCCAAAACCCAGAGGTGGTTCATAAGCTTAGCAGCAGTAGTACATACATTGTCACCAGAAATGTTTTCTGCAGAAAAAATGGCTTGGCATCAAACTTCTAATCTGGAAGTCCTTTGCTATCTACTAAATGTACGGTATGGATAAATATCACATAGTTACAACTTTATCTCATTTTCAGGATCTTCCCCAGAGATCATCCCTCAAAGCTGTGTCCCAAAACTCACATAATGATTTCCTCTCAGGTTCTGGGAAAATCTAAATTATTTTAGCACCGTGTTTTATACTGAAATTAATGGACCTTTTGTAACAAATAACATGCTTTATTGGGTTTGTGTTTGCTCAGATAATATTATCAACAATTGTCACCAATATACACTTGAAAAAAGTCAATAATCTGAAATAAAATTTGACACTACAGAATTGGAATTGCAGATAACAATACAATTATTTTACAGAAAATGTCCCCCCTCCTTAAGAAACAGTTAATATAAAATTTAGATTCCTTAATGCAGATGTATCAGTTAAATCGCTGATTTTATAATTTCTGTTCACAATGGAAAATTATATTCCCTTGAAAAAACTAATTACCATTTCCGAGCATTTTCCCTAGCTCCTAAGACTTATATCAAACCCTAACAAAGGATGGAATTGCCATAGCAACTGCCAATCTGCTTGCTTTTTATTGCTCTTTTTGTTTTCTCACTCAGAAACCCACATAATAAACCCATTTCATTAAATGACCAGCCATGGGAGCCTGAAGTCAATGCTTTCAGAGAAGACAATGCTTTTCTACCAGAGCAAGATGTTGAAAATAGAGAAAACAGCAAATGCAGATGACAATTACAGCCCAACAGCACTTTGAAACTTCCAACAGGATGATGAATCTTTGTCATGATCACTGAAGTATCCAACAACACACTGTTGCTGTGGAAAGAAAGATTTTCTAGTATTGCTTTTACAAGCTTTACTACACATCAGGAGATCTTCATTGGTCTACTGGCCTCTAATATGTCAGTATGTTGTGGCTCAGCAAAGCTGCAGCATTAAAAACCCTTCTTGGCATGGAAGCAAGACCTCTCACCTATATTCACTCAGGCAAGTTATGCCCTAAGAACACAGTAAATTCTTATCACCAAACATAACTGAATGGCAAAACCATGTGTAATTTCTGAAAGGAATGAAATAAACTGTAGAAACCAATGAATTGCTAAAAAGGGCCCTTAGGACTCCTTACATACTTTCTTCAATATTAAATAATAGCTCTGAGAAAGCAACTAAATGTTTGAGCTATGTGGTACGTAACTCTTACTTTGCCTTTATTGCCACTAAGAGTACTTTTGATGAAAATATATTCTTAAATTGTACACATGTTGAGTGAAGAAACTTGAAAGTCTGAAGGTTCTGGGTTTTCACTCACAGATAATCACACTCTTGCCTTGGCATCCGAGAAAAAGGTTCACTGGTCGTTTATTCAAAGGCTGTCATTCACCACTCAGAAATGAATGAAAAGGTTAAATTCTAAGAGCATTATTGTCTTCACCTGTCTTAAATTCTGCATAATTTTTCCATGCAGGATTCTTTGCAAACTTATTTACATTATTTTCAATTTTCCCTACAAGCTCACTCTCTCCTTTATTTATATCATGTCCAAGAGCATGGGAGTTGTAAGGTTGTTCTGGAGAACAGGACAAATGTGGGACTGCAGAGAAATATTTCAAAAATGTCAGCTGCATATAGCATGCTATGATTTAATGGGACACATCAATCATCCCTGCAATTTAAAGGCAGTACTGGTTTCAGTTCAGCTGACAACATATAAAAAGTTTCTGTGACCTGTTCCTGAGGTTTTGACTCATGGTAGTAGAATGAGGAGTGGGAAGTGGAATGCTCAACAGCATATTCATCCTTTGCTAATATTACCTGTAATTAAAGTCACTCAGCACTGCCTACACAACAGATTGCTTCTGGATCCTTCTAAAGCATGGCCACCCAACCAAGCTTTTGCTATTTCTGTTCTTAAACTCACCATGGTGGTGATACAACTTCTGATTAAAAAAAATAAAATCGGTTTTAATGTCTCTGAAATCCAGATAAAATGGAATAGACTTCCAAACAACTCCTAGTTTTACTAGAGCAGCAGGACAAAAGCACTAGCATATGCCTAAACCATCAAACATTAGTGGCTGGTTCAATAATATCGGGAGGAGAAATGGCTTCCATAGATATTGAAAAACTTTCCAAAGTAGAAACAATGTGATATTTGTGCTTTTCATCTCAAATTTTGGTTTCAGTGTAGATGCTGGAAATTCCAGAGATCAGCTTACGTATTTGAGGCAGTGCCATTTTTTTAATGTTAGAAAACTGACACATGTCATAAAATGAAAAATTAAACCAGATCTTTTTGACTCCAAAAGGGTCTCAGCTTCATACTTCATCCCTCCTGGTCCTAAAACCACACACACCAAACTCCAATTCCTTCTCTTTCAAAAAAGGCTTGAAACAACCTTTTCCAACACCTCTGCTTTCTGGGGGAAGAAGTAAAAGCAGTCTCTCAATCCATCTTTCTTCAGAAAACAGGTAAAAACACCCCTATGAAACAAAACAAAGCTTAAAAAATATGCAATAGAGGTCTCTGCAGTGACCTGACAGGCAAATCAGCCCCAGCAGCACCAGTGGTTGTCAGCAGCTCTACTGGTTGTCTTCCTTCCCTTTTTACTTTTTTTCTTTTTTTTTTGCATTTAGGGTGCTTCAAGCTTTTGTCTGACTTGGGGTTCTATTTGCTGACTATTGCCTCATGAGTATGGACTACTGCAGCTTTCATTCTGAGCCATGTCTTACGCTGCCAAGGATCCAGGCTGAAAATGAAAGACTGGATTATACGTTAATAGGCCCTGTCACAAGCTGCAAGAATCTCTTTCTCTGCAAACATGGAAAAACTGCATCAAAAGCTTCTACATATACATATGTATGCCTAATTTCCCTTTTTATGTATACTGTGTATACTTCTTAGGTATCTGCATATTGATTAAAAATAGCTTTGCAGTTTCTAGTGTAACTACTTAGAACAAGTATTTTTATAAAATATATCATATTCTGTGACTTCTTGCCACAAAGAAATCCCAGTCCCTAAAGGAAAATAGAGAACTTTAATAAAATTTACATTTAAAACTAATTATCCTATTTCTGTAGTTCCTTAAAGTCACTTGGGCAATAGATGATGAAGAATTTGTTTCACCAAGATCAAACATTCTTCACTGAATCACCTTATTAGGAAATCTGCATGTTTAGTTGGTAATTATTTCTTTTTAAAAAATTAAGTAGCATTTATGACAGCTTTTTGAAAATCACACTTGTAGTTGTATTTCAATTAAGAAATGTAAATATTTTAGATCTGAGATGAATAACTGCATTATACTTCCTTCCTAATTTACACGTAAAAGTACTTGCTAGCTATTAATGAGGTCTTTATTACACTAGATAGTACATATACCTCTAAATACACCAAATAACACATTATTTTTTTGGAATCCAATTTGCCCTTTGCTTCAGTGGATGGCAACACTTCATGTACCTCAGTAAATGCAGAAAAAGGACCAAAGCCCATTTCTGTGACATACAATAGAAAAAACCCAAACTATCTGAAATAAGCAATGGAATGAAGACTACGGTCTATACTGTGTATACAGTTCATGAGTAGTGTGATAATTTGTAATGAGTAAAGAGACGCTATGATTTCACCTTATAGAGTAACCTTTGAAATCACTGTGTCTCTACAGAAGAGAGATCCAATATCCCTTGATAGGCAGTGCTGTCTCCAGCAAATGCACCTGCCTCTGGAGACCTTGGTGACGGTTTACAATTCCCAAGAAGCCAACTGTCTTGCACCTTGTTCTCACTGAACGTGCATTGCTATTCTGGACTGGCACTGCTGAATTAAGTTTGTCCCATGTGTTTTCCTCAGAGTCTTTAATGAATATGAGCTGCCTGGAAGCAAAGCCTTTGGGAGCACAAAGCAAACGAAGGAACAAACTTTTAATCAAAGAATCTAAGTATGCTCAGAGCTCAGTTGTGTGAAAGACAGGGGGAGTCGAGGGTTCTCCGCACCCCACAGGAATAAGTAAATACAGTGGAAGGTGAAAAGCTTGCAGTCAGAAAGTCAAAATCACCCATTCTCAAAAATCGGATTTTATAATGCATACCATGTAGAGAATGATTCACTAATAATGGCTAAATTGCCAGAAGAAATTATGTATGTTCTGAAATTAAAACCCTAATTAAAACCATATAAATTTTGAGATGTATAGAGCTGTAGGTTTAAAAAGCTAGTTAATGGCTTTCTGATATCATTCCCCTAAAACAATATCAGAAATCACTTTCCCCTCTTCATGTAAAGATTTTAGAAGAAATTACATTTTGCAAATTCAGACAGAAAAATTATCCATGTAAGGCCAACTCTGGAATTTCAAAAAATGTGTTAATTTTTCTGTGAATTAATCATTACAAATTACAGTCAAACAAGTTTTCAATCCTTGTTGCTTAACCAATGTTTTGCTGTTATTTTCTTAGGCTTAAGATACTCATGTGAGAACATGTTTCATACATCCAAAACATGTTTTACAATCGTTTTTACCGAGGAGAAAAGGAAGATGTAATTTCTTTCTTATCTGACTATGTAATTCAGATGGGGAGGATTGCATATAGCAGTGAAAACCTCATAACACACCTAGAATAGGATGTAATACCCCCAGGTGATCTTCAGGTTTGCAAAACAGTGCTCAAAGGTGAGATTTCTGTATCTTTACAGAAGACTTATTTTCACAATAACACTCTGCTGGATAAGATCTATTCAGATAAGAAAATGTTCCCAGATATGGCTCCTAGAAAGGGTTATAGATCCACAGCATCATCTATCAAAAGATGTAAGTACCCTTGAAATCAAAGGCACGTGTTCAACTCTGCAAGAGCATGCCTGCTCCCGAGCCAGTTAGCTCTGCAGTACAAGCCGAGTACCCAAGTGTGCTGGCAAAGAACTCCTGTGAAACCCTATGGCACGATTCTAGGTCATGTCAAGGTCTCCGCACCGTCTTATGGACCTACCTAAATAGGCTCTGTGCAAAGCAGAAGGATACCTCTGCACTGTAATGACAGTGATGACAGCTTAGGTATGTATGTAAATGACAGTTTAAACTCATCGGTTAGCTAATTCTACAGTAAGCTAGGTAGGAAATTTCAAAATGTGTAGCTGTAATAACATGGAGCTCAGTTTGTGCCACAAAACCCACCCAGCAAATAAAATAAACACCTAGACTGTGGTTCTGTGTTGAGCCTGGCAGCAATAGCCAAACTAGCTAATTTATAAGTAATTTTCATTGTGTTCACAAGACCGTCACTGCTGCAATGCAAACACACAACAGCTGCACAACAAATGTCCACTTGTCCTGACAAGAGGAACGGCAGGGAGGCTGCCAGTGCAATGTGCATATAGCTAAGCTTTATGCTGGTGAGAACCCCTAGTGCCTGAGCATCTTCTGATGGAATCACAATCACTCCCTTCCAGAAGGACAAACTAGTTCTATAGCCAAGATTTTAACTCTATCGTACGTGTTTAAGCTACCCCAAGATTCATGCTGGGGTGGGGGGCAACTAGCTTTATATTTGCCAAATTTAAGACATAATCTGAGGGGGGAAATAGACCCTGTACAGGTTTTTGCAACAAACAAGTTTATAGTCTTTAATCAACTCACTCTGTTTTACAAATCTGGGATTATTTTGATGAACATATCAAAGGGAGAAAATAAAATAGCTAATATTTTTGATGCTGGATAATAGTTCTTGTTCACTTTTGTATTTTATTTAATTACTCTGTAGCTCAGACTTGCAGCTATACCATTTTTAAAATATATCACGTGGTTAAAATATTAGGGATCTCTTTCATGTATACTCCCAAGATGGGTCTATCTGCCAGAGTCTTATAACACTTACTTGAAATCCAGTATCATCTATTGATGGAAAATGATGAAATTTTGAATGTGAGTAGAAAGTCACTTTTCTGGGGTTACTCTGAACATGTTCACTTGAAATAAATTTCACTTTCTGTAACAGTTCGAGATCTAATGTTACAAGATGCTGAGCACCTTCCCTTCCTGAGGGCTGTACCCAAAATGTTTTTTCCAAAATTGTGTATATAAACTGTTTTCCACACAAGATCTTTTCTGCTAGCAAGTTACCCCTGCTTTAAGAAAGCTGTTGGCATGGGAGGTGTTGGACCAGATGCCCTCCCAGAGCCCTTCTAACATAAAATATTTTATGATTCTACTATTTTACGGCTAGCCAAGTTCTGACAGGAAAGAGCACACCTCTAGATGTGGTGCCACTAGATGCAGTGGCAAAGTACACAAAAAAACCCAGGATATCAACAATTAATGCCTGGAAGATATGTTTCTAAGCACTCAGAAAGGCAACAGGGAGGTGATCAGGCTCAGCTCTAGAAATGGACCCTGCTGCAGTGTTGAGATACAGGTACAGAATTCCTAAGCCTCAGCAACTGAAAATGTATGTGTTTAGGGTTCATTTGGATATATTTGGATTTCAGAGTTACATCATTAAACAGAAGAAAACCCTTATGTCAAATCACAAATAATCCATTTGAAACCTTTGGTCTACAGTTATTTTCTATTGGGATTTTGGGCCAAATTTCACTTCGCTGTCATTCCTCTTTAGTGTCTATTTTGCAACTGAGACTTAAAGCATCAATTATCATACCAGTGTTCTGAGATCTGCATTGCCAGTGATTACAAGAGACCCAAAGGGTAAGGAAAAAGTTCTCCACAGACTCTTGTATTCTGAGGATTAGTGATGATAGATCTGCCTCTCTGGCTCCTGCTTGAAAATATAAATTCAGAAAAAACAAAGCACCTGGCTTTAAGCCCATTATGATCAATAGGACAAAGCCTATTAACTGAAGTGTCTGAGGAGAATCAGAGATGTCAATGGGAAATTGCATCTGACTCTGGTTAACCCTACAGAAGAGCAGTAACTAATCATGGAATGGACATACTGTAAAAGCCAGGGAGCCCTGAGTGCAACTCCTTTCCAGATCCTTAGTTGCTTCTGTGGTAACCTTCCCTTGACTGTTTTAGGTCAGAGACTTCTTCCACCTTGAACCCCTAATTCTTCTCTTGCCCCTCCCAGTGGGCCACACAAACTTTTTTGGAAAGTCACTATGAATTTTCTAACTGGAACTGAATTCATAGCTCAGAGTGCAGACTAGGTCTCCAGGAAGACATGACCATATTCGTGTGTTTTGAGTTTAGGGGATGAGGACACCTAGCGTATTTGCAGGATCCGCTCTTCCACAAGGAACTCACGACTTAACTTTTCACCTTTCTGTCCACCTACCACGTAAGGGATTATAACGTAGCTCATTGTGGGAAGATGTCTTTGCTGAAAGACCATATATTTAAAGGTGATATGTGTGTCATGGTTTAACCCCAGCCAGCAACTAAGTACCACGCAGCTGCTCACTCACTTCCGCCCCCGCACCCAGTGGGATGGGGGAGAAAATCGGGAAAAGAACTAAAACTCGTGGGTTGAGATAAGAACGGTTTATTAGAACACAAAAGAAGAAACTAATAATGATAATATTAACACTAATGGAAATGACAACAGTAATAATAAAAGGATTGGAATATACAAGTGATGCACAACAAAATTGCTCACCGACACACCCGTTAGTCCCCGAGAGGCGATGCGCCCCCGCAGTTCCTAAAATGTCACACGGTATGGAATACTCCGTTGGCCACTTTGGGTCAGCTGCCCTGACTGTGTTCCCTCCCAGCTTCTTGTGCTCCTCCAGCCTTCTTGCTGGCTGGGCATCAAAGGCTGAAAAGCCTTGACTTTAGACTAAACATTACTTAGCAACAACTGAAAACATCAGTGTGTTATCAACATTCTTCTCATACCTAGCTCAAAAACACAGCGCTACACCAGCTACTGGGAAGACAATTAACTCTATCCCAGCCAAAACCAGGACAACGTGCTATGGAGACAACTCACCAGTATGCACACTACTTTCCAATTAGTTATGTGCAGTACTTCCTCCTAGCAAAATAGTGGGAAATTCTAATAAAGTTTATTAGTCAGTCTGTGAACTTTTATCCCTTGAGAACAAAATCAGCCAGCTGCAGGTTGTCTTTATTTTGGTGTGAGTTTAATTTTGTGTCCTCATTCTTAAATAAGAAATTAGTTATAACTAAGTACACTGTTCTGTAATTAAGCTGCCACAGGAAAGATGCTGATGTCTAGGAAAAGAGTCATTTCTCTTAATGAAGCATGCATTTTATAAACAAATTGTTCCCATTTCAGAAGGACTTAGGAAACCAGAGACTTTAAAAGTTTAGTATGGATGTTCCCAATTAATGTAATTGTGCAATAACACGCTATTCTAAGAATTAAATATTCTATCCTCTTAAGCACTGGACTGATATGCCAATGGGGACAACACTAGTCAGAAGGGTGCTTGGTGACTTTATGTGGAGCAAGAATGACCTATTTAGAACCATTCTATGTCTGCCTTGAAGGAGGAGCTGCAGAGTTTTAATTCTTAATTATGAAGAGCATCATTTATATTGTTTCAAGCTTTCTCTCATCTCTCCAGCACATCTCAGTCTCTGGCAGCTTTCAGAATGAAAGGGTTTTTTTGCAACAAAAAGCTTCTTTAAGCTCTGGCTTTTATTTCCATTTATTTGTGACCATGTCTTCTACAGTCTTACTACCAACTGCTGAGGAATATTCCGAACTCTCAAGCACTGAGCAGCTGGCTTCCATCCTAGGCTGAAAGGACATGATAGTAAAGAGCACCATGAAACTTGTTACACATTTTACAATTCAGCTTGAGTTTTAATTTTTCATTTGCAAAAGACTAGAGGTTTCCTGTGTTTAATGACCTCCTCCTCCTAATTTCTCTATGCATGCTGTCTACCTAGGCCCAGATATTAACAATTTCAGAATCTGATTTAAAAGCCTTCCAATCCTCCCTTACTCTTTCTCTTTTTGTTGTTTGTTATCTTTTAATCCTCTCTCTTCCTGTTTTTTCCCTCTTCTTCATTGTCATGAATAATTAGTAACTTCATTCAGTTCAGTGAACTTCAATTGGTCTAGATCCAGGTCAAAATCATACTTTCACAAATCTTAGCTCGATACAACTTTAAATTAATGACTATCCTACTTGTGAATCCAGGTTTGTCTGCCCCTCACAGTGGACATACCTTCAGTTCATGGGCTCTCCCAAAGCATGGAACAGTCTATCCAGGGAAATGATAAAAACAATTCATAACTCAAATGTCTGCAATGCTGGTATTTATACAATAAAGAATCATTCTGTCTGGAAAGGGGCAAACTGACTGATCTAGTAAGGTATTTCCACTCCTGATTAATATCAGAAATTCTTCCAAGTAAATTATTATCCTTTTCAGAAGTATTATTTATATTATTTTTCAAAACAAAAACTAAGTAATTCTACTACTGTTCTGGGGCTTTTGCAAATGGGAAAAATAAAAAGCACAGTGAAGTGCAAATAAACAATGCTATAAAATATAGTGCTAGGAAATACTGAAGTAAGAAGTATGATTTGAATGGCAAGCATTGATGCATAGTGAAAGAATAGATGTCTATTATCTTTCAGTCTGCCTTGCACTGTTGTGTCCTACAAAGAAACAGATTGCCAATTTGGCTAACTACTGATCAGTTCCAGGAACTTACCAGTTCCAGTTGAAGGGGGCCTCTGACTGCTAATGGCAGGTTCCTGACTGGATTAATTTTGCAGGAGTTCCTATTGACATTTTTATTTGTCTCATGCTGTAGATACGTTTTACTGGTCTCAGCAATGGTAATTAGCGCAGCTCTGCCTTTAGGTGAACACAACTATATAATTTCTAGTATTTGATTTAACGCAGATATCCCTGTACAGTGCCGCTTGGTGCTGGGTAGCAGCAGCTTTCTGGCCACTGAACCAACCCCGGACAAATGCTGAATCTTTTTATCAAACATTACATTTTTCAGATGACTTTGAAATTTACTGCTTATCGGAGACTTTAATAAGGATAAAAGCATCCAGAGCAGGTGGATGACTAACAGAAAAGAAGCTCCTGTCTGTAGGGGCTTTGAACAATATCACAGAAGAGAAATTAAATTGTAATGTATGGTTTAATAATGGTCCATTATATACTACCCTACCCTGCCCCCCCCCTTAACCTTTTCAAAGCACTTTTGCAGAGATTTTTCTGACCACATGCTAAAAATAAAAGCAAATAAACAAATATAGATTAGCAACTCCAAGAGGTAAAGCCAAAGGCAATAGATAAAAAAAGCGCTTGACCTCTCTTATTGAGTCCTTGAAAATCTTAAGCCTTTAAATAGTAACTGTTTAATAATAACATTAAAATAAATAAAATCAAACCAAAACATCTATGTGAAACATAGACCCAAGCCATTTTCTTCTATGCTGTGTGTATGATTCACATTCTGTTTAAGAATTGTTGTTGTTGGCTCTCCCAGAAAACAAGAAAACAACTGCTGAGCTAAAAGAAATTGTGAGATTTTAGAGAAATAGACTAAAATAGAACAAATAAAATGAAGAAAGAAATGTAGCGCCTGCTTGGACAAGGCAGCTATACTAACACAGCTAAGGATGATGTATTAACCATGTGTTAATGTTATCATCCTCCTCAGTACCTTGAGCAATTTCAGGGAATTACTAGGCTTCTGCTAGCTCCACATAGACAACTGTCTACCCTTGGAAAATCACTTATATTTGACAGGTTTCACAAGCACACTGGGACTTAGACTAAAGTACATTACAACGGGCACAAACAGCAATGAGCGCTACCCTGCATTGGTTCTGGGCACAAAGGATTTCTTCTTTTCTTCCCCAAGCTCTAAAGTCACAGTATATGCAAATAACTGAGGAAGAAACTTCCCAGTACCATTTTTTTTTTTCTGATAAAATGA
>VYZV01013936.1:4482-40156 GCA_013401275.1 Pandion haliaetus | reverse complement strand
AACCCTAACATTTGACTTACATAAACTAGGAAAAGGATTGTTCAACAAATCCTTGAAGATTTGTTCTCTCCATCAAGCCTCCACTAAGCTTGATGTGGGGTATGTGGATAAAGATACTGAGAATCATGTAATAAATACCATTACTGGAGCAGTGGAGATTTCACCATTGCTGGCAATTAAATCTTGGCTGATTATTTATGCAGAATGTTATATAAATGTTACCATAATTCAACAGCCTCTCAAAGTGTTCTAAAAACATCCTACAAAATGAAGCAAATTTAAGACACTTTTGCAAACTTTCTTATAGTTGCCTCTGTTGTGTATCTGTTTTTTCTAGTAACTGATTGCTGATTCTAGGGGACAGATCCTGTAGCAAATAGGCTGAGGCATCCCTGCACAAATGCCACTGATCCAAGTGCTGCGCTTGGTGTTAATGTGAAGTGAATGTAGGCACAGGCATAGCAGAGTGCAGCAGATGTTTCTTGGGGGGGCAGGAACGTCATGCATTTAAAATGGTTCTGCTTTAACTATTGCACAAACTATTTTTAACTTTTAACTTCGTATTTCACTGTCATCTTGTCAGAAATAGTCTCATAACTGTCCTGGTGTCACCACGCCAAGCTCCAGACAGCATTCCCAAAATTCTGATGCGCTGTTTGCCCGATCTCAGAGAAAGTGGATAAAGAAGCCCTGAGGATGTGTAGGCACCACTCACCAGGAGCAATGGGGATTGCAGATGCTTTCCTGCAGCAGGATTTCCTCCTTAGCGTTTAAACAAGGGCAAGTAAACTGGTGAGAATCAAATGTACAGTTACCTGGGCTGCAAACTTTCCTGGCAATGTTAGTACTTGAATTGCTCAGTTCAACAAGCTAAGTCAAATTCCTTGAAAAAAATCCTTCAGAAATTTCTGGTGGTTCACCTTGCTGGTCTCTTTCTTTGTCCCCTAATCTGTGGAGGTTTGCAACATCTGATCTGGTAATTGAAAATACATTTACGTGCCATAGGCTGTGCTTGAAATGGCCTTGGTTCATACTGAAGATTCACTTCACTTGCAGAGAGAGTCCATTCTGCTGTAACTGAGTATAGCTGCAGTTACTCCTTGGAAGGCATCAGTCATCCTCTACAAGACAAACGTCACATGCTGCATGCCCGCTGCTTTAATGCGTCCCCATACATCTATATCTGAACAACAACAGACATACTACTGCCGACCTTTCAAGCTAGAGTCCCACAAAGTTCACAGAAAGAAGGACCTGTATGTGACTGGAAAGGCTGTTCACTTTTGCATGCGTTATTGCACCGTCTTTCCTTGTTTTGCAGAAACCACAAGTGTTAACAAAATTCGGAAAAGGCAGTCTGACTGATTACATGCACCCGTCTCAAGTTCTGCTGCTGCCAGTTCTGTTCCACTCCTTTCTTTCCGGCTTTAGGTTGTCATGCAAGTCTTTTGCGATAGCGTTTATGAAAGACAAAAGGAGGGACAAGTCTTAGGGAATGTTTTTTTTATATTTAAGTTTCATTACAGTTTCAGCTTACTTGATTTTGAAATTCATGCTAAAGACAATCTGATAAGAGACAAAGGCATCCATTGCTTACTGTCAGTATTTCATACTAGTGCAAATTATTGCAGGACAGGGTTTGAAACTCAGCTGACATCTTCCTGAAGTGTTGAAACTGTTTGATCGTTCCTCACCTCTGTGAAATCAATAGGAGGGGAAAAATAGCGGTATGTTTTTCCTTCTCCTCTGGCGCTTTGATACAGTGTTTCTGGTTTTGGAACCAGGTAGTGCAACAGACTGAGCCACTGGAAGACACCGTGCAAGTATTTGGGGAGCACCAGCTCTCCATGAGAGAGGCTTTGAGAAGCAGCCTCATAGCTCTGTCTATAACATACCATTCTGAGGCATTGTAGGGTTTGCATAATGTGAAGGCCATTTTGGTTCGCATGACTAACAGCCTCCTTTTGCAGCTACCATGCCCTGGCTTATTTTCAGGAGCTGCATAGCCAAAGGGCTGTGAGAGAGCACCCTGCAAGACTGACCCAGTCAGCGGCTCTCCTGTTCATGCTCTTTTCTTCACGCACAAACCTGCACGGCTTCACTCATCCCTTATCCTGGCAGAGCTGGGAGCCAACGCACGGGTGCTTCAGTACGTCCTCCTCTGCCATGCAGAAGGCAGGGTTTGCAGATGTGAAATATCTTTTTGAGACTGCCTTTCTGTGCAGGCGCTCCCTGAGAGGGGGAACCTCAGGGAGACTCTGAAGACAGTAAAAGGCAGAAAATCTTTCAAATGTTGCCATTTAATAATGAAAACACGGTTTCAGCTCCTCTTTTGCAGCCACATGGATGGGCTGCCTTTTTCACTTGAAAAAAGTATCTTTCAGAGAGGGAGAATTAACTGTTGTCTTTGAAAGAAGAGTTTTGCCACATCAGCTGTTACAAACTGACAGCACTATAGAGCTATTTACAGATCTGTAGCTCCAGACCAGGACGCTCAATGAAAGCTGATGAAGTAGATTTATTACATGAATTTAAGTTACCTTATGTAAATACATGGTTTCTTTGGGAAGGCTGGCTCTTTTTTCTGTTCTCTAGCACTTCATCCAAGCAATGCTTCTACACCTGAATTATTTCTCCAGAGCAACAGAAATGGGGAAGGAGGGGGTGTCCTTGATGCTGACATTGGCACTAGATGGGAAGTGACTCTCTGATAAACCAAGGGTGAAGAAAATGTGTTTGGAGTGCTTTTGTCTTCAACAGCATTTACAGATCCACTTTGGCTCTACCTCTTTCCACATAAAGATACTTAACTGCTGACACAGTCTAGTTACACACCTCACAACCTTCCCTGAGGTCAATAAACATTTCTACGGTACATTTTGGAAATAGAAGCAGTGAGAAGTTTCGCTGATTTCTCTCTTTTTTCCCCTCCATCTCTGGCAGGGATGAGGGTAAGCTCATCTTCCTACTTTCAGTGCTTTAGTTTGATCACTAGACAGTGTCCAGCTGATGTAGCAGCTGAAATGTACCTCATTAAAAATCTGGATTCCTGCTGTTCTTGAAATGGACTCTCTTTGCTCCTTTCATAGAGGTCAGTTCTTCCTTATTGACAGACCTGGGGAAAGTTGTGCCACTGGCAGCAGTGGCATCTGTTGGCGTGGACCGCGACTGTGTAGGCGTCCCTCCTGCTCTGCCAGTAAGATGCTGCATGTCAGCCGGAAGATAAGATGCTTCTGCTGAAACTGCTGGTCAGCATGCAATGAGTGCCTCCTGTGTTCGACACAGTGTATGTGTAAAGGCCATAGGATTTGCAAGTTGTGCGTTTTGTGTGTAAGGTTTTGCCCACAGGTATAGATATAATGTCATTTTTTTCATGAAGAGACTTCTGTGACTGGGAAAGTGGTAAAAAGTTTATCTTAAATGTCTAAACATTGGGCAATTTACTAATAATGAGATACATTTGATATAGTGGCCCACAGCTTTGTCACACCCAAGGCTTGCTGTGAGTATCACAGTTCTTCCAATATATCAGTTCAGAACAACACATTTTTCTTCTTAAGTGTGTGGATATAGAGAATAAAGGCCTTTTGGCAATCTACTGTTATCGACTAAAGGAATGCCATGCAAGCCAGCAAAGAGCTACAGCAAACCACTTACTCCACCACTGAAACCTAGATAATGTGTTTCTCAGCAGAGGAGCGTATCTTAGTAAACTCAATCTTTTGCATGGCACGGAAGCAACACTTGATTACAAAATGAGGATGCTTTATAGCCATGTCTGTTTACACAGGTCAGAGGGTCTTTGTTGAATATGGCTAATTAAGTTGATTCTTGGAAATTTAGAGGCAACATGAAAAGTAAGCTGGGAGGAAATGTGATGACAAGAGTAACAATAATTGGGAAATTGTGCTACACATCACACCTTTCTTTTGGTTACCAAGATATTGGTCTTGCGTAAAACGTTCACAGCGTTTGCCTGAAGTGTGTGTACAAAGGCCCAGCCTGTTGGAGGCTTGCTGGAAGAGCAATTTGGATACTTTGTTGTTGCTAAAACCCTCCTGACTGAGTTTATGCTAGTACGTACCAGCCGTTCGGAAAGATACCTTCTGCCAGGAAGAAACGTTTACCACTTGGAGCACAAGGGAAAAATCAGTGAAAAACATGATAGAGTTTGAATTGTAGAAGGACTGTCACAGAAAGATTTGTTTTGTCCATTCAAATCAAAGATTTGTACCTGGCTTTGTGTATAGTCCTGTTCATGTTTCAGGTATCTCAAATTTTCTTTTTTAAAAATATGTATCTATGGATACAATGGAGGTTTAGCTACTTGCAACAGAATAACTATAGGAGTAAACAGTTATGTGTGACTGCCCTAGTACATCCTGTGTGAAAGATGACAGGGCAGACTCCTGGCTGAGCGTGTGTAACACTCTTTGATAAATGACCTGAATTTGTGGGTAGCCAGCAATAAAAACTGGCAGATTTACATTCCTCTGAGCACTCAAGAAGTCACCAGGGAATATGTCCAGCTTAGAGCATTTCAAAGTTCATGAGCCAGACCCAAAATCATTGAGGAGCTTCTGTAAAGTAATGGTTGGGAAAAAAAGTTGTGATGCTTTGCTTTCTGATACCTTGAACTGTATATAGCCACATTTTCTTTTTTTTGTTGTTTTTCCACAGGAGCTGGCCACCCGCAGTTTGTCATGAGGCTCACATCTCTCGCATTAACACCTGATTCCGGCTACAGAGGATTTAAAAATGTGAGTGCGTATGGTGAAACTCATGAAAAAGTGTTGCTATTTGGTCCTCTCCAAAAATCTGGGGAAGAAATTATCTGCTGTTTTGAAGACATAAACTCCCAGTTTTTAGCATTGTGACTTATTCTAGCCAGTGAGACATTCATGTTTTTCACCTTTGCCTAAAGCTTGCTGTATAATCTTCAGCTCCCTTCTGACTACCAGCCAGTGGCAGGAGATGTCACTGTAGCATTTGACCTAGACAGGTGCAAATCTTTCTGTACTAATCTTATCACCGGCTTTTCGGCCGAAATTTCCCAGAAGATCTAAGTCCATAACCATCCTGACTGAAAAAATGAGATGGATTTCAGCTGTGCCCTGGTTTGCACTACATGAGCTGGCTTTATACAATAATAAAGGAGACTGGATCAAAGGCAAAAGCCCTGCTGGAAATCTTGTGGGCTGTCACCCTGCCTTTGGTGGCAGGTTAGTGAAAGGCTTCACTTTAACTGGTGTGATAGGGCTTTGGGGCTGTTCCAGGAGCCTGCACATTTCAAAGCTATTTTGGCGTTACACTCCCTACTCCGCACTGCTCCCTGCGCGACAGCTTCCTGCGCTCACCCTCTGATCTCTCATCGACCTCCCTCAGTTTGAGAGCACGCCTGCCTGCCTCCGTGTTTCCCACACGCATTACCACGAACACACACTTGAGGGCCGCAGATCTCAAGTTTAGCAGCTCCTGCCTTTATCAGATTTATTCACTTGGAGGGGGAGTGGGATTGCTCTCTGTCCCTCTGCAGCATTAATTTTCAAAGACAAGGCAGGGTGGTCAATAATCTATTCTGCTGGCAGTTTTACTACGTTTATTCCTGTTTCAGATATTAGTTTCCTCAGCAATTTTATCACCTGCAGGTTTGATGTTATCTATTCAGTCTGGCATGGCCATACATGCCTGTCCCTGATCATAGGATGGCACACCAGAGTCTCCGTGTTGCCCTGAGCCACATCGTAGCTTAGCGTGGGAGGTAAGGTTAAATAATTCTGAGACGCCTGCAAGTGGCCATCCCTGAACTAAGCAATCACCTGTGATCCATCCCAAAAGGTCCAAAAAATACAGCTATTTCCATCTACCTGTACAGCTGCAACTAAGTTAAGGAGCTGCAGAATGTAAAACAAGCAGTAGGGAAGCAGCCTACGCACTCTATGGCACTGCACTAGAGTCAAAGAGGTGCAGAAGGATCTGCTTTTCCTAAAACCCAATCACTGAGTAATTTGTACTTAATGCAGGAACCAAGCGCTGATGCTGTGATCATCAGTACACACTGTGGAGATAAGAAGCTCAGGTCGGCTTGCTACATGCTGCATCGTGTCATGTTACTCATTCGCTGGAGGAACTGCGAGGTCAGGTTTCGAGGTGCTTATTCAGAAAGATGACACAAAAAGTGTCTCTCTAGTAAGAACACAGGTTTGGTTTTTGTTTTATCACAAAAAGGAATGTTGTCAAAGTAAAAGCACATGAAATTAATGAAAGTAAGGACTTAGGGTCATGAGTTTAGCTATTTTCCTGACTTAGACCAAACTCAGCAAAAGTTGCTAAAGCCAAACAGACCAAGAACAGTTCCTTTGCAACCAGCTAAAGCATAGGCTGTGCCTGGCAGAGGAACTGCATGTAAATCTGTTACCAGCTCTGACCAAGGATGCTGTCTGTCCCTAGTGCTAGGTCTGTCATCTAATACTGCTTTAAACCATATAACATAATATGGTTGTGCTGTTAAGAAGCAGCAGACAGACAATAAAAGAAAAAAAAAAAATTGTGGCAAATATTTTCTGTATTTCTGTTTCTCTCTTGTTTTTCAGAGTATTTATGAACATAGAAGAGGATCTCTGTTTCCAGAGAGATCATCTGTTCCTGCTGCTTATACCCTATTTGATGTCATGATCTTGGTTGCTGTGGAAATGATTAAGCTGTCATCAACAGGATTCAGATGGGGAATAAGCTCTGGGAGAAGATAATACAACATTCCTTCTTTTATGCAAATATGTGCAGTTAAGAATGTCAAACAAACAAACAAGCGAAATATCGAGGCAAACACCCTTCCCTCTCCCAAATCACTATTCAGACTGAGCAGACTGTTTTAAATAAGCACATTTTTTCCAGGGGGTGTCAGATGGCGTCTAGAAAATGTTACCCACTGTTGTGGAAGTGACAGAAGAGAGCTAGAGGTCAGTGAACATATCCTGGTCCCTTTGGTTTGAAAGGGTACAAATTCCAAAGTAGATGCCAAACTCCCTTTTGTCCTGTGCTTTGAGCAGGTAGTGGCAGGTGCAATATGTTGCAAAAGTAAGTAAGAGTAGCACACTTTTCCTGAGTGCAAATGGATATGCAACATGCAGAGGACCAGAGAGCTATGGCCTCTGCCCTCAAGTAGCTGCCCAGGGTTGTGTTAAGCACAGCAAGTCACAGTGGGAGGAATAATGCTCCCAGACATTACACAAGGTTATGTTGAATCAGGAAACTGAAATACCTCCCAGAAGTACCTCTGGATTTAATTAAGAAGTGTTTAGAGTCAATGGCAATTCTCCAAAGAGGACTTGTGTTAACCACCAGCTGATTGCATGTGGAATTGCATGGGGGATCTTTCAGTATTTGGTGAATATACATGGGAAGCAGGTCATTTAGGTTGTATGTTTGTAGTTGTAATTAGAAAGACAAACTGTATGGGAAGAAAAAGTCAACAATTATCTTGATAATTAGTTTAATACTGCTATGCACGTCTGCTGTGTTTTTTGAAGTCTGCAATGCTGCTGTCTCAGTGCTGGGTGTAAATGCCTTATAGTAAGTCAAACCCAGTTACTATTACTTTCCAGAGTCTTGGCAGCACTAATGCCTCTAACATAGTCTATATTCAGGAAATGGGGAAAATGCTCAAGTGGAAACAAACTAGGGATGTTTTCTTATTAGAGAACTCTCATAAAAATGCGGTGTTTGCAGAATCTGGTGGTACTGTTGATCTGAAGCTCTAAGTAGTCTGCTCTACCTGCAGTTAAAATTATACACACAGCATAATGAGCAGTTGATATGTGACTAAGCTGCTCTCTTATTCAGACATTGATAGGATGTTATAATACATCAGGAAAGATTAAGGATGATAACAGGAAAATCTTTCTAGAACTTTTTCGTTACTACTGATGCTTCATGGAACATGTTGAAAGAGTTTCGACTCAAGAAATACATGCAGCTTTTTTGTTCTTTCTGATGACAGCTTCTCAGAGAGGACACAGCCTGGGCCGTGTTTTGAATCAGGGACTTCATGATCTTTGGACGGTGCTGTAAACCTGCTCAGAGCATTCATTTTGCATGCCATTTTTGTTACCTGGTTTCTGATGTCATTTGGTGCCATTATGGGGATGTTTGGGTCCCAGGTTTTAAATAGCTGCCTACATCTTACTTTGCTCCCCCACTGAACACTTTTTTGAGGTATCTCCACAGCAGTTTTTTAAGTGCCGGAATGTTGTATTGCAGGGCAGAAATAAGCACCTGCACAAAGAAGAGCAGATGAAACTAAACATCACACTAGCTTATTGCTTGCATTTCTAAACAATAGCACAAAACAATGTGATACCTAAATTACTGCCTCCCTCCAGAGTTTAAGGGGACAGATTGTATCAGTGTGTTACAGAATATTGTAACTTGTCCATCACCCCTCCTCAGACAAATTCACATGCAAACATGTACCAGAGCAGTGAAAGACAGATGGATGCAAATGTACAGGCTCAGGAGGGATCTCAGTCCCCTAACCCAGTACAGCGCCTTGGTTTCTGGTGTCAGCTCCTGAGAATTTTTCTCAGCAAAGCTCCTCTGTACAGCCATTTAGAGGTGAAGTCTTGCTCATTTGTATGAATATGCAGTTCATATACACACAACACATACTGACGTTGTATTAGCCAGTTACTAGGTGTGTCTGACTGCAGACATAAGAAATATGTTGTCATTCAATAGCAAGGTAAAGCAAACTTTCCTCTTCTTTGCTTTTGACAGAGTCTGAAAATAAATTTAATCTTAGATTTAGTCAAAAATGCAAGGCACTATCTGCCTTCTTGTTTTACACTATACGATCTCTTCTCTTGCAAGTTTTATAGCTATGTAATTCCACTGACTTCAGGAGAATTCTTTCATATTTGCAGCAAGTGTAAGAGAGGCAGCAAGGTCATTCGCAGCGATACCTGGAAAAGCCAAAAAAGTATGAGGTGGGCTTCTCCTCAGGAACTAGTAATGTTTTTCCATTAGAAACATCACAAGGATTTCTTGCACAGCCTCGTTGTTCTCATTGCCTTTTAAATGCCACACCACAGTTCTTGGTTTAGTAATGAGACATACAGAGCTTCCTCTGACATCCTGGAGAGCAAAGAGTTATCACTGGCATGCCAATTACGGTTAACAAGGAGAAGCTTGGTCTGTTGGCAAGGCTACAAAGTGCCTTATGTTTTAATGACAGTGGCTGTCAAACATTGCACAGATATGCCTCAGAATTAATATATTAGCAGTTAGCACAAGAGGTTCTTGTCCATGACGAGGAGATGTGGTTACAGAAATAATGCAAATATTGATAGCAATTAATCATGGGAATCTCAATGCAGTTTCCCTTTTCTCTTCTGCTCTTTTTTCTGGAGGATTTTTTTTTCACAATGTCATTTCTTAAAAAGATCAGTGGCTTCCATGATAAGTTTTTGCACTTGGAAATTTTATCTTCATCGTCCTTGCATCCAGTGTTTTAGACCTTGGGGATATCAAGACTGCCTTATGTGATGTATACTTCATGTGCTTTAGAAACTTTTTAGTAGATGAGTTCAGAAGCGCATAAGTTCACAAATTGGCAAGGAGAAGGGCCACAACTATGTTGTCATCAAAGAGACTGAAGGACACGGAGGTCAGTTTTGAAGTAACTTAAGTAAAGTTGGGTGCTTTGTGGGGCTGTAGACCTCTCATTTTCTCCTCCTGCATTAACCCTGGTGAATGTAAGAGCAAGTTTGCTACAACAAGAGAAAAGCTCTGCTGCCACCTACTTCCATGGAGAGTCTATGGCCATTCCTCATTTAATCATCTGTTGTCACCCTGCCAAATGCAAGGGGAAGTACTGTTTTTCACCTGTGAGAGAGGGGTGTCTCAACAAATGCTCATCTTATCACAGAGGCTGCATGTGCCCAAGGGAAAAAATTAGCGGTGTCAAATCCTCTGCACCTATTGCTGGCTAAGTCCCCAGGCCTGCATATGCATGTTTCTGGTCAGCTGACGGATTTTCAGTGCCTCAGCATCCCTGTTCAGAGCAATGAGCATGCTTCAGATGGCAGGATTGCCCACAACCAATAAGTCTAGTACCTCTGCTGCCTGCTTTTTGCATCATAGGAGAGGCTTGATGGATTGCCTTTAGTTCATACAGTAAACATATCCCATAAAAATCAGTCTTCTGAATCTAATGTTTTCCTAGTAGATTGCTTTCCTTGCATTTCAACATACTTTCTTCCTAGTAAAGTGTTTAGTCCTCCTTGGAGGACTCCCTATTATTTGGCATCTTCTTAGCATGATTAGAAAGACAGATCTTACAGGGAGAATCTACTCTGTACTGGAGCTGTTTTGTCAGATGTTATTCATGCCCTGAAATAGGAGGCTTAATCAGGTTTCTGTTTTGAGAACCAGTTCAAAGAGATAAAGGGCTTAACCCTTTTCACTTTCTGCAGTCTTGTATTTCTGTGCATTCTCTTCCACGTGGGTTTGTTCCCATTACCTTGCACCAGAGGCAGAGCCTAGCAGCAAAGGCACGAGAGATGTCATGTCCCAACACTGCTAGAGCCCTGTGGGCAAGCAGCTGGCGGAGCTCCACTGCTTCTCTCTTCTTCTCTCTCTTCCCCTCCCTTGCAGGAAACATAACCATTGGAATCCCTGTCTGGCAGAGAGTTGGTGTTACCCCTAGACTACCAAGACAGAGGGCAAGGGAGATGAATTGCTAAAATACAGCCTGAAGGCAGATAGGGGCTTTGACAAGCTGTAAAATTGTTCAACACCTTGGCTGGGGCTGAGAGACCTTTAGCAACACAGCACTGGGGACTGACAGAACACAGCAAACGCTGCTGTGTGTCACCTTATTTTTACCATTCTTGCCAGGTAAGGAAAGAAATGCCTTGAATGAAGGACTGGGAACCTTAGTGGTGTACAAGGCAAGCAGAGACATCTAAGAGCACAGTCTTTTCTGCTGGAGTCGTAGATCATCCTCCAGAATTGTTAGGCAGGTCGTACTACTCCAGGCTTTGAAAGTGTTCTTTTTTGTTTGTTTGTTTGTTTTTTCATTTGAAGAGAATCTTAAAAGACGTAATATTTATCTCTCTGTCTCCATTTTAATCAACAGCAGAGATGGTCAATTACATCAATCCCCCTCACAGTGTGGAGTTTACAAGATAGGTATAGAATTATCCAAGGTTTTTTTGATCAGAACAAAGTAAATTCCCTCCCTTAATTTCTTCATTCAAGCAACTTTTTTTTCTTTCCTGTGTGACTCAGGTTTACTCTGTGCTGACGTACCATTTATCTGGATCTTATCTCCATAGGGTTACCTTGCTGTTCTGTAAGTATAAGTATGTCTTGCAAGGGAAAATTTATCCTGAGATTTAATATTTTGAAGACTGAATCATCAAACCATATCTTCCCTGTGTTCAGTGTAGCATCCTATTCCCATCAGTGTTATAAATGCTTCATTCCAGGCAGAGGCTCAAACGGAAAATAAATTATTAAGACTGAAAGTCAAAGAAGAGTAAGTTTCAAGAGTTGCCAGAATTTGATTACTTGTTGATGCCTTTATAGAGGCAGCATTCTGGGGGACAGAGTTTTCACGCAAATACTCTCTCCTTCAGAGTGCTGGAGGCTTCAATAGCCCACCTTCTTCCAAGTAAAGATCAATACATTTGGGTTCTGTTTTACTGGTTTCTGTAGGTAGTAAGGAAAAGTAAATAGAAAGACTGGTACAAAAGAGAAATGAGTGGAAAAACCACAGAGGATCTCAGCACAAGGAAAATTTCTGAATTTTAAAATGAAACTTCAGATGTGTGTTTGTTGATTGAGTGAGTAGCGAATGTCTCAAGAGAGCCGGGAATTCATTGATTATGTGCAGATCCAGAAAGACCTTTGAAGTTAAAAAGGAAAAAAAAAAAAGAGAGATTAAAAAATACCTTTCCGTTACAATCCTTTTCCAGGCTATTTCCACCTGTGTTTTATATCCTTCATTTTAGGCTGCCTTTCCACAACTGAAAATGCTGATGTGAAAATCTGGAGATTGCTTCACAAACACCTTGCACCAGGTTCAGTTAAGGTCAGTGGATTTGGTGTTCTTATGATCTGTTTTGTTGTCAACATCTGAATCTGATGCTGAATATTTTGGCTATTAGTAATCTACAAAAAACTGCTGCATAAGCAGTGGGAAGGGAGGTGTATGGGTATGCAGGCTGTTGAATATACACAACAGTTTTATTCTGCTAAGGGGATATTCATGTGGCTGAGATGAAACAGCTCGTAACCAGGTCTCCGCTGATTCCACACTCCTGTTCCCCAGGCGCCTGCAGGATGCAGTGGGATTCTGGAGTCCAATGGAACAATTGTGGTGGCTTCTCTCTTTTCACCTCATTCATGCTGCTGCTTTCAAAGTTTCATCAGGCACCAGAGAGATCCCTGATGAGCAGGGGAAAGCAGAGAAACTTCAGAGGTCCTTAAAGAAATCGTTCAAATCTGTATGCTGTGCCCAAGTTCATTCTGGATTTGGCTTCCGTGTCTGAATCCCCTGTGCACGCTCATAGTTTCCTCTGGTGCATTCACCTTCAGATGACTGTCTTGATGCAAGTAAAAGAACCATATATAACCTGTCGAGGAATGTAATAGAGCAGAACATGAGCATGGTCTGCGGCATGTTTAGCTTTAAAAGACTGTGCTGAGCCTTTGTATGTTAATATACAGATAATGCTGTCAGTCAAGTTCCGTGCGTTTTCCTTAACTGTGTGAAGTCGACACTGAGATTAGATGGTGCTACAAAGCCTCAAAAAAACAGGCTGTGATTTTTGCAAGGAGATTTATGAATCTAAATCATGTTGAATTTTAGTTGGCTACAGGGACCTAAGTTCCTTAACATTCTCAGTCCTAAAGGATTACCCTTCATCTTCTTTGTGTTTTACTCCAGGCAGAACAGATACAGGCTTCCTACAAAGACATTGTTGTTTTTAATTTTAAACAAATCAAAACCTAAGATATGAATAAAGCTATTTCAAAAGGGTTTGAAAAATTATACAGTAATGCTGTTAGGATAAATTCCTTATGTACTGGAGAGAAGCTGTAATGTTTTGTGCTATTTTAGTGACTTTTCCTGGAAAATTCCCTACTTGTATCTTTTTGTTTTAAATAATTTCTAGGATTCAGATTGGTTAATGTACCATTAACGGAATTTATTTGCACAGAAATCAGTAAATGTACTTTTTATTTCTTCTGAGTCATTTGGGCATGTACTTGATTTAAATGGGTTGTTTACCTAGTTACTGATTTTCATTGCTGTAGGGAAAACTTTTATCAGCTTTGGTACTTTATTCCCAACAAGATGATTTTGAATGTCAGAGGACTTTTCCAGTTGTTTACCTTTCACTATTTTTGAGACCCATTCCTTTTCTTAGGTACTTGTTTGCTAGACAATGTAGATGGTAAATATCACCTTTACAGTGAGCCTAAATGTATGGTATGTTGAAATCTGCTGATTTGTGAATGACTGCAAAAAATGCTAAAAAGTGCTCTCCTCTGAGACATATACATGGGTGTCCGTCCGGAAGGTAATCTGGGGGCTTGCCGTTACGTTTCAGTTATTTTCAGTCTTAGTCAAGACCTCAGTTGTGACTTATGCCGGTTAGACGGGTACCTTAAAGATGCATCAACGGAAGGAAGCAGATAAACCGTAGTGAATTCAGGATTACATGTGCCCATTCAGCCGAAGCTGAGGTTTAGCTGGTTGTAAATGAAAGCAGCTGTTCTAACACTGCACATGGTGATGAAGAGATTTTTCTCTAGAAGCAGACTTCTACATATTTTCAACTCTGCCTGATGGATGAGCAGGGATAAGTCACAGGTGTCCCTCTAGGACCCAGTTTACACAGGCAAAATCTGAGATAATAATGCTGTCTTCCTCCAGAAGGCAATTCAAGAAAAAACAAAACAAAACAAAACCCAAGCAACCAAACCAAAGCCTTATAATAAACAGATATTAGTTATTACTCATTGATTTACCATTCCTTCTTCCCAATTTTTGATTGGACACTTTATCATACACCCATATATTAATTTAAAGTTACCTATTTGCTAATTTCTTTGCAAAAATCTTTGCAAGAATAAGCATCATATTATTATAGATGGATTAGTGGCATAATATCTTATAATGAGTAGTTTGGTACTTTTGACCTAATTTATCTTCTGACTCAAGGCTATGGGTAGCTGCAGTTGAGAAAGTGAAAAGAAAGCTCGATTCCACTGATTGTTTTAATGTGACTGCTAAAATATACAGCTAGAGATCAAGGGTAAAGCTTTAATTTTCTTCAGAGATACAGAAATCAGGTAGGAAGAATGAAAAGGTACTTTTCAGCTTGAAATGTGCTTTTTTTGTTCTGATGTGTCACTTGACATATGTCAAAGTAATGTAACTGCAGTGGAATTTAAAATCTGGGAGCCACTGAGTGGTTTGGTACAGCAATAATTGTCTGCTTTTCAAGTTCTTACAGACAATTATCATGAGTGACAGAAATAACTTTTAGCTGAGTTACCAATTGCCAGAAGAGCTATATCATGACCATCCTTTGGGATGTTGGATTGGTGAGGTTCCATTCAAAATAATCCAGTGTAATTACTGTTTACCCCAGTGGGTGTGCAGGACAGCAAAATGCTGAATGAAATGCTGAAGAGAAAAGGGGTTTTCTGAGCTCACCTTCTGTTTAACAGAAAGATTGCTTAGGACAACAATGCAATGAACCACAGGTTCCTGGCTCAAGCCCAGTGCTGAACAGGATAAAATCTCACTTGAAACCAGCGATGCAGTTCTCCACCGTATGCTGATCATTGCCCTTTAAAACCAGATCCACCGGAAAGGTCCTTAGGTGGAGCTGCTCACACGTGGGACTGAGAACCGGTTGCATCTGAGTGCTGTGGGGCACTGAGCTCGGAGTGATGTCTACCAGCTTCTCACTGCTGAGCTCTGAGAAAGGCTTTGCATTCTACCAAGCATGCCCAGAAAAGCATTGCCTAAAGAAGTGCCCCCCAAACAATTTCTCAAGAGGCCAAAAGGTCAGGACCTGTCAAATAGGGAGAAAGAGAAATCTGGGGCAATATGCTTAAGACCTTTAACAGCCCACAAAGTACATACAGATAAAATAACAAACTTGAATTAACAATGCTTTAAGAAATTAATTGGAATACAGGATTAAGAGTAGCAATAAACACATTGTTTCCAAGACTGACTGAGTAAACAGATGAAGGGATCTGTGAAACAAAAAGTGGAGAGGGGAAAAACTCACTGCACTTCAGGATTCTTCCTAATCAATGGAGATTCATTATAGCTGGCTCCAAACGAGACTGAGTTTACACAAGTGATTTTTTTACTCTGTTCCTGAGGAGATCTGCAATTAGAACCTAGGGCAATATATTGGGTTTATTAGTGTATTTTTAAGAAAGGTGTCTTCTGCCACACTGCATGACTGGCTACAAGCACAAATATTAGTAGCATTGAGGAGAGTGTAGCATTAATGCAACAGCTGCAATCAATCTTCTCCCGCTTTATTTAAGTTGTTGATGAACCTGCTGATACAATTGGGGCTGGCTCTTTTAGGTGAAATGTGGGGGTGAAGGGGAAACAGCTGCTATTTAGGTAAAGTAATCATTAGGTGAGGAGATAAAAGGCCAGTAGAACACCTTCCTGAGAACTAAAGAACTGCTGCTGGGAGGTGGCTGTGAGGGGGTGAGTGTTGGTTTGGGAGGCTGGCTGGCTGGTTGGTTGGTTTTGTTTGGCTGGTTTCTAAATAATGTCTAGGCAAAAGACTAGAGACATTTACCAAGTATGAAGTGTCGTTCCGAGGGGGCTGAGTGTCTAGGGCCTATCTTTCTTTCTTTTGAAGAGAACGTTGTCTGCTTAAACAATAAGAGGGGCTAAATGCTAATGGAAATGCTACTGGGTTGGCTTGCTGGAGTCTGTAAGAAGGGAGTGTGTATGCTTTCAAGAAGGTCTGGGAGCCTCTGTTTTGATTTATTACTGTGAAGATGCAGATTAGTTTTCTGTCTGTGCTGCCTTCTCTGTGGTAAGAAGTTGTGGTCCCTCCCTCCCCTTACATGGTAGCTATCCCTTTCTCACTGGAGTTATTCCTAACAGCAGCGCAGCTATAGAGCGGAGGCTATGCCAGGCCTCTCAGCCACAAACCGCTGCCATTTCCAGGTCTGCTGGGATGAGGGAAAATAGATACAGTGGTAGTTGTGGTCCTGTGAGCCATCCTTTTGTTTCTCAGAACACTTTAAACTTTTGCTTATGTTTGAAAACAGGTGGACAATGTAGGTGGACAATATGGCCTGTTTCGAGCTCTGCATCACAGCCTCCCTGTGCAGACTGGGACTGGTGTTCCCCAAGTGCCTCCCCTAATAGCTGCTTCTGATGTAGAGAAGGACAGCTGTGGACTTAGATGCTAGCATACTAACTGCTTCTATTGTATCAGTGTAGCTTTTCTATGCGGAGATTTGGGAGGTGTATCTTGGGAGATAATAAAGAGGTTAAGAAGCAAGATACAGGGAAATTGGCATTTCCTCTAATAGAAATACAATTCTTCAGATTAAACTGGAGAACTACAGATTGTCACTAATTATCCTCAGAGAGGGAAACAAGCTCCCAAACTCTGTATAGTACAGTACTTGGCTTGCTAAGCGTTTGCTATAATGACTCATTTGTAATGTTCTCCCAGTGTAAGGAGGGGAGGGGAAGCTGATGTTCCTACCTAAAGATGGTCTATCGTTTCATGCATTGGCAATTGAATTGTAACTCATAATTTGCAGATGAAGTACTTGAAGTACTTTGGCAGCTTTGTGATAAAAGGGGAAAATGTAATGCTTTCGTGAAAATAACCTTGAAGGTAAATGAAAACCTACATCCGTCCAGGCACAGATCTATTAAATGTTCCCTTGGTACACATTGCAATAGAAATGTTTGAGCAGGCAGTGTAGCAAAAATTGAAAGAAATATCAAGTCTCTGAAGTCACTGTATCACCTCACTACTTGTAGGACTATTTTTGTGTCATGAAGTCTGATTTTCTTTTTTTTGGTTGCTCTCTTGGTAGTGAAGCAGTTGTCCTGTACTGGGGTCAGGTGGAGAAAATACAATTAACAACTTCAGAGACATGGGGCTTTTTGTACACGGGCATATGAAAATTTACCAGAAGCAGGGACTTTTAGCAGTGGGAGAGGGAGAAACAAGAACCTAGTAATGTGAAACTCAATTGGAGGTGGAGTTTTGATGTGGACCATTTCTGTGACCGTCAGGGTGGTGGTATTTTTTTATTGGTGTAGGGCCTAACAGCCCTTAGGCAACTGCTGTGTGAAATAGTCTAACCCAGGCAGGTAATAGCTGAATTTCTAATGGTGTTAGATTAGGAAACTTGGAGCCTGAAGGGAGGGATGGAAAAATCATTACAAGTTTCTGGCTCAGCCCTGGGAAGGTGCTCTGTCCCTAATGCAGAAGGCAGGGTGCTTGCACAGTAATTCTCCCATCATGAGAACTGAGCTGCAGAGAAAGTCTGGAGGTGTGCCTGGTTTCAAACAAGAGACTGCGCTGTGTTTAAGGACAGAGCCCTGTGAAGCAGACAGTTTATCCATGTCTCAAGGTCTGAGAGCCTGTGTTAGCAGACTGAGGGCTCCCAGAGCTGCGTGGGCAACCACAGGGCCCTCAAGTCCAGAGGTATGGGGGGAAGCACAGCTGCTTTCCTGCTCTCTGAATGCTGTGGAGGGCATCACTGCCAGATCAACATCGATTTTGGGTTTGTTGAGAGAAAAGGGATGATGACTCATCAGCTTGATGCACCATCGTGGTCCTGTTTTAGTTGTTTCTTCTAAGTGATGTAGATGTGAATTAAGGAAGGTAAGAGGGTGGGAAAGGGTCACTGAAAAAGCAGGTGCAATCTGTCACCTTTTATCCCACAGCAGAGTCTCCATGGAGGGAGAACATTATCTGTGTTACTATATGTGTTATTTCTATGAAGTTAAGCTTTCAAAAGCCGATGGACAGATGCTTAGGAGCAAACATTTGGGAAGATGAAAGCATTCTGAAAAAGACCATGGGTTGCAGCACGTGTTCTTGGCAGTGGGTGTACCTTTTCTAACTGTTGTTTTTCTCCTCATTAAAAAAAACAGTCCACCTCCTTTCCTGTGACTCTCCAAAACATGTGTTTTAAGGTTGCTACCAACCCAACAGAAGTAGAACTCAGATCTACCTTTCTAGAATGATGCTAGGTAATGAAATTGAAGCAATACAAGGAAACGTTTTAAATGCTTGTAGATGAGTAATGGCACAAAGTTTAAAAGAAGTAAAAATTATGACTGTCACACAAAGGTGTCACTAAGTTTGGATAATAATGAAGTGAATGACTTTTGTGTGAGTAGTGGTAACAATACAATATTAGTCATGATTCCACGGCAGAGTCAAGATACATTTCCTTATATTTTTACTAGAAATATCAAGGTGTCTTCTATGCAGCTAAAATGAATAAAGGGAAATGCTAAACAAAACAGATAATAAGAAGATTTGAGATGCTCTCAATTCAGTGTCTCTTCTCCCAGAGACAATGAAGGGGTCTTACTGCACAGAACTACTAATACATATGAAAACTTCTTTTTGTTTTGCTTTTACAAACATCTTGGAGAATGAAAAGTGAAAGTAGTCTTCATCACTGGTTCCTCAGTTCTGTGCAAACAGCAGCACTAAGCAGTACCAGAGATAGACTCAAGGTGGCCTTAGGCAGAACTTAAACCACAGGCTCATCACTTCTTTTGTCTGCATACTGGTTTCTGCAGCTACCTAAATTAATGCTTCTATCCCCAATTGTCTACAAATTGTCTATCTTGCTTGCATGTAAAACCAAATATTACTACCAATGTTAAAGTTTAGCAGCTTTCTGCATTTTCTGGTGTCACAGCTCCTGATGTGTGTAATATGTGTGAAAGACTTTAGAAATGTAACTTACAAGTTAAAGTCCTTTGTCCTCCTGTACCTAGTTGCCATAAAATTTTAATGGGTCTGCTGCTACTGTCAGTGAAGGCATTTAATTAGCTCTAGAGGTGTATGTAGGTGACCAAGGCCCTGTGATTTTGAATTTCCCATGGATTTAAGTTACCTGAAAGCATGTAATGGGAAGTGGTATCTCTCGAGACAAAGATGAGGTGTTACCAACCTGCAAGGAAAGAATTAGGAAGTATAGAAATGGGACTTGCACATGGTTTTGCTGTGTGATCTAATGACATTTTGTGAGGATGTTCAGAAGGCTTCTTTAACAAGTATTATAAGAAAGGATTTAATCTTCAACATGTGGCAAAGTTTTGGGGTTTTTGTTTTTTTGAGAAGTGTTTTGTGCCATTAAAGCTATGTGATACCTTTTTATTCCTCTGTAATTAGCGGAGGATGCTGATGCTTCACAAGAACCTAAGGAAGACCATTTTCTTTCTTTGACGTATTTATCTTACTGTAGAGGATATGAAAGCAATTCTGAGATTTCATTTGTATTTGAAGGTTCACTTTTTACCTTTTCTGATATTTGAAATTGAATGAAATGGCTAGAACGGTCTGTCTTGTTTAAAAGGTTAAATATGGCTTCTTGGTTACCAATTTTGTAATTGTTCATTCTGGTGCCGAATGAAATGGATTGGGTACTGTTGGTCAGACAAGACCTTGCTAGAAAAGATTTTACTGTAATTTATTAAGGACCTTGAATTTATTGGCTCAGGAAAAGATATATGATTACATGTTTATAAAACTCTAAAACAAAGCAATGTTTTTTAGCTTATGGTTCAATTGAGAACTGTTACCTTACAATATTAAGTATTTTAATAGTAAAAACTGTAGCCCAGGCATTTTGTTTAGAGGTGATTTATTTGCAGCTGGCTGTTAACTGAACAATATGAGGCTTTAAGAACTTCATCTCGAATCTGTGGTGCAGAGAGGGTAGGTGACAGTGAGATGCTTGGTGAAATGGGACATGGCTTCAGTCCCAGCATATACTCTTCTCCTTTGTTGTAAAGCTCCTCAAAAATATGCAAATGCTTTGTTGATCAGGCCTGTCTTTTCCATCAGATTCTGTATTACTGCAGAGATTATGTTAAGCATCCCTTTGACAAAAGTCAGGAAAAGTTTCCAGGATAATTTTATCTCAGCCTCTGTATTCTAAATGGAGATGACTGGAAGGCAGATGGTTCTTTGTAGGTTAACCTGGCTCATTCAGAGCTTTTGAAGCAGCTATAAGGGCTCAAGATGGCTTGTTCAGAGCTTAAGTGTTGCTGTGTGCCCATGTAGTTCTATAAATGAACACAGCCTTAATACTGGAAGATGTGGTCCAAGTAACAGAGATGAATGTTAACAGTAAAAGTTCATTTATGTCAGCATTCATTTCTTATGTCCCATTGATAATATTTAATTGATAGTGAATTCCCCCATAAGAACAATGATGAGATGTAGTACGTCCCAGCAGCCAACACTCTGTGGACATCATTAAAGTGGCCTTGTTAGTAATAATGCTAGGAAATGTTTAGAAGAAAAGTGCAGTGAAGCACAATGAAGGGTGTAATTCTTATACAGACAAAGTGCTCTGGAAATCATGCAAATGTCTTAAGACTGTCTTCAGTTCCTTAGTGTCAGGGTATTTGGGTTAAAGTGATTCCTAGTGGCTTATGATGCCTTCTGGGTCATCATGCTGTCAGGATCTCTGTTACTGTCTTGACAGATTCTCATATAACTGAGCACACTTCTAGTTTCAGTGACCTTGGACACCTGTGTGTGTGGAAGGGAAAATGTACTTGGTCAAACTTAAGCTACAATATTTCTAGGTAAAAGCCCAAGATGTTGAAGCCTAGTTGTAGTACTCAGGGTGCAGTTTTCATTAAGATCTTATTTCAAAATAAGTCAAGCACTCCTTTTTCTTAGAAAGCAATGCATAGCATTTATTGCCTGTTCTCTGCGCTTCCTTTTCTCAAGTGCTGTGTGCACACTATTTTCTGTGGAATTTAGACAGTAGCACTTATTTTACTTTTTTCCTGTACTATTAAAAAAAAAAATAAGGTTCACTATTGAAGCTCAGGCTTAGAGTGTGATTCTCCTTAACAAGAATGAAAAATGAGATTGGAGGCAGCCAAGGTAAAGCATTTGCTACCCAGAGAGTCCACTTTAAAAGTATAAGGATACTTAAGAATAGCAGATACCTGAAATCTGCATTTCAATAGACTCATGATGCAGCAATTTATATCCATTTTCTTCTGTGAAAGGTTTGGTGTTAGTTTGGGTTTATCATAGCTTAAATTGTGCAGTTTTGTGATGGAGTATTAGTGGGTACCTGCAGGAATGCTGATTTGGATGATTTACTTGGTTATGTACAAGTTATTTACATTGCTAAGGGAGAGTGAGAGAACCAAGAAAGCTGGGCTGTGCTAAAGCCCTGAAACTAAATCACATACAGCTCTCTAGTCCTCTCTTAGTCAAGAAGATCCTAAGCAAAGGGGATTGAAGGTTGTTTTAATCAGACCACATACATATAGAGCTCCATAGCCGAATTATATGGCTTTTAGAGATTTATTTTATTTTAGCACTGCCTGTATACATTTGATTTGTATAATTAGGATTCAAGTGGACATACTTTCTGACAGTAGACTCTCCAAACAGCATTACTGGTTTGGGACCAGAATAAAAATGAACTGTGGGGATTTTTTTTTAAGCTTTCTATTTGTATTTCCTGTCAGGAGAAAGAAGGAAAAGCAGAGACGCCTGGGGAGGTCAGCACATTGTTGGCCTAGAAACAGCTAAAAGAAAAACAAATTTTTTGCATTGCATGTTACAGTCTCCTGCTTGGGTAAGGCAAGACGAATCCGCTGCTTTAGCCATTTCATGCCTGTAGCCGGGGCCGCCTCCTTACCCTGTGTCTGTCCCTGCTTGGCCGTGGGCTCCTTGCGAAGCGGCTGCTGGGGCCATGCCAGGCAGAAGTGCCGCCATCGCCTGCCTGCGCAGGTGCGGGTGGTGGTGGTGGTGGGGCTGTGGTGGTGCCTCTGGGGAGGGCAGGGGCTGTCCCTGCCGGTTCTGGCCAGTTCTAGCTGGTTCTGGCCAGCCTGTCGCCTCGCTGAGGGGACTGTGAGGAATGGCGGGGAAACCTGTGGGCAAGTGAGGCAAGCAGAGCCTGGCCAGGCGGAAAGAGAGGTGTGTATGTGTGTGTGTGTTTTCTGTCAGTAGCTGACAGGGTGATCAGAGGCGTGAGCCAGCAGACAATAAATTACATGAAATAAATATTCTCCTGTTGGAGGTGGTTCTGCCTGCAGCAATGAAGGGCGGGGGGGGGGCGCAGGCCATGCCTGGGCCCAGCATGGCTGTGGCAGGGGTGGCTGTTGTCACCATGGGGCGCTGGGAGAAGCTGTGTGGGGTTTGTGGCATTGGTGAAAGTGGTGTGCCAGGTCTCTGTGGGTATCACTTCAAGCAGTGGGGAAACAGGGAGCAGGTGATGGGGGAAGACCTGGAGCTGATACCAAAAAGCTGGTCAAAGAAACTCTCTAAGCCTCAGTTTTAGAAAGCGGGCTTTCTTTTTGCAGTGCTGGATGCACGGGGGATAATTCTGACTAGCATGCATGCCACAGCTTCAGCACAAACAGGTTATATAGACTAATTACATATTAATCAGATTAATATACATAAAAATTATTATAACTTATTATCATAGTACTACCTACATCTGGTCATGTGCAATGAAGAATTCATTTGAGTCAGAGGGCTGCCTTTACAATCACTGACCCATCTGAGATTCTGTTGGCTGTCCTTAAAGTCTTTGTTCTTGAAGCTTAATGCAGTTTCAATCACATGTGTTCAGTTTCAACATTGTTCCCATCTAGTGTCCAGGAACATCTAGTCATAAGAGCAAAGAACTGCAAAACTTATGAGTAACTGCCCCTACTAGTTAATTGTTTGGCTACACCTTTGTCTATTGTTTCAATCATAGTGTTAGTATAAGATTTCTAATGATTATTTTACCAAATCTCACTTTTTAGAGTCATCAAGCAGCAAACCAATTTCCACGGCTGGTACGAGATATTAAAACCATAAAAGCATTTAGACATACCATACAGAATGTATGGACATATGCTATCCGACCCAGGGCTGTCCCTGCCTGTGGGGTCCAGGGGTGGTGGCAGCCATGAAGCCCTGGGGCTGACTGGGGCATCGCTCCTCAGGGAGCAGTGTGAGGTGGCAGGGTGCCACTGGGAGAGCAGGGCTCTGGGGAGGTGGGCTGGAGCCCAGCTGCTGAGTGCAGCAGCTTTTGAGCCTGAACTGATTCAAACAGTTGCTTTTATTATTTACGTTACTTAACATTTACTTACAGGCTTCCTCAGATGCTGCTGAGGAAGTCATTCATGATGAACTGCTACAAGGCATAGAAACAGTACTAAATGCCAGGAAATACCAGTTTCTGTGACAGAAATGGGACATAAAGCACTGAAAATATAAAAGGGAAGGGTGGCTTCAGTTTGGGTGCAAAGAAGGCATTTGAATTCTTAAAATAGCATCAAGTGTCAACATTAATACTCCTCTGAGCTTTACAGCTTCAGAAACTCCTCTTCTGTAATTCAAACTGTTTAGGATCATAAACAGTTACTCAGTACTGCTGAGACCAGTGTCACACTCGTATCACAATTTCGATGTTTGATGTCTGCCATGTGTCAGAAGTCAAACACAATTACATGCATATCAAGAATACCTCAGAGCTGTTCAAGAAATCAAGGTTAGTCACAGGATGCTTTTGATGCTCTTCTCCCTCATGACTATAGAGTTTTACATTAAGGTTACATGAAGATGTTCTAGTTAAGGATTAAGAGATGGTTGTTGGAGAAATGGGACAGATACTTCACCTCTCATCTCTAACAAATAACACAGTTGGTGACCTCTCATCAAACTGTGGGAAGATGATCAGTAGTACTGTGGCCTCTGGGAATCTAAGGTGAAAAAGTAAAATTTCATTTTGGAAAAAGTGTTTATTTTTAAATGAGCCTTATGCTGTTTAGGTCATATTTCTCTGTTACCATTCATGAAAACACACTGGTCTGGATTTTGTCCTAGTGATACAGCCTATTGCAGGAGATGCTTCTCTGCCTCAGTAATTTTGATTTGTGGCTTGAAGGAAAATGGTTCCTACAGTGTTAAAACTTCTTCCAGACAAGCTAACCTACATGTGCCAATATAAGGTAGGGCAAAACCTGCCCTTTCATCTTCATTTGGTCAGCTTGAACAGTAAGAGCGTGTGTGCAACAGGTGCACTGTGTTGTAGTTAGTCTAATGTTTTAAAATTCATTTGGGGCAGAAGAGGTAAGGACAGGGATAAGTCTGTTTTGCTGGATGATTATCAAGCCGCAGTTGTTTCAAAGGGGCAACAAGCCTTCTGAGAACATGAATGTGTTGAAAATCACACAAAAGTCTACAGCAGTCCTTTGCAGATTTTTCCCCTCCCTCTCTTCACCCCTGTCAAAACAAAGTCTTACATCTGAATGTTAAGATCATCAGGGATATAGTGGTGTTGCTATTATCGATGCTGTGTTATTCTGTGAGATGATGTTTCATCAGTGTCTAAAATAAGGCCACTGTCTTGCAAATGTTTTCAGCTCCTTATTTTTGTACACAAGAGTCCCTTCGGAGACAATAGAATACTTTGGCAAGTGTAGTCCAGCACATGTATAAGCACTTACAGAATGAGCACTTAATTCTGATTAATATGCAAGATGGAAAAACATACTGTAAAAGTGAAAGCTCAGTGTGGAAAGATCAATGCAAGAAGAAATGCATTTATGCCAAGAAATATTTTATACATAGGAAGCAATGTTGCATGAAAAAAGGCGGAGACCCTGATAGTGAGACTTCAGAAGTTAAATTACCTGGTATTTGGAGAAACCACTAATCCTTAACAGTTCTATGAATGCAAGAAAATTTCATTAGCAATGTTGTCTTTTCAAGCTGTGGTGTGATGGATCATTTAAGGTGCAATTTTGGCAAACTACTTTTATTTGTGAGCAAGCTGGAATTGGAAGTGTTGATCTGGATCTTTTTGTTCTCCTGGGTTTAGTACTGTGTAGAGAGGAGAGAAAGAATAATGAACTGGGTGCTAATAGAATTTAACACTGAGGATGACACTTTGGGGGAGTGTTGGGGCAGGGGGCCAACTGGTTTATTCAGCTAAAAGCAAAAGATCAAAAAATATGAAAAAGCTGTGTGGTCAGCCTGCCAGAGGAGAGGAATTCATTGGGAAGGAAAAGGAGGATACATTGCAGTTGGATTACTAGGTTTTGAACATTGGATATAATCAAAGCTTCCTGATTTAGTTTTGATAGGTTATTTCTCATACCTGTAGATGTGTCTCCTTCCTTTTTGTTACTCCTTTTTATTTTTATTTGCTTTTTAATGTGGAAGTCTTCCTTTTGAAATAGCAGTGGTCCAAAGTCCGGACGATACCTTTGTCAGGGAACTATGGAATTCACTTTGGCCTTTAATCTTTTGCCCCCAAAAGGTTGTAACAGCTGTAATATTTTAAAAATAGGTTTAATAAGTAAAAGAAAAGTCAGTGTATCATGATGCATTTCTGAGAAGGAAATAATAATAGTTTCTGTTGGAAACCTGGAAATGCCATTATATGCCAGTATGCTGACGTAGTATGCAGACTCACTTTATGACTGTTATATTACTCATGTATGTAGCAATAAAGGAAGCTATTTTCCCTGCTGTAAATCACATGTTTACAAGCGCAGTACAATAATGCAGATGACTGATGGTTTGGACACAGCTTGTGTTAGCTGTTGCTGAAAAAAAAAAAAGCCAAACAGACAGCTAAGCCCAGTCTGATTCAGATGCTTACTCTCACAGCTGACAGGGGCTATGAACTCTTTATGCCACCATTTGGCAAGCTTTCTAGTCTACCACAGAAAAAGTTGAATCAGCTACAGCCAGACTCCCTCAAGAGTGATAAAAATCAGAAGTTTTTCACCCAACAGTAGGGTATAAATCGGGCAGCTACAAGCTTGTCTGTTCCACCAAACATGAGCAGAGCTGTTGTGAAATGGGGTAAGGGGGCTTCCTTCTGTTCCTTATTTGATCCCACAACTGTTAATGACCACAGGAAAGTAAAGGCTGACTACAAACCAAACCCTGTTAAAGCTGGAAATCTCACCTCACCAACATGACACTTTCATTGAAGGAGGGAGCAGAAAAAAAAAAAAAGGAAAAAATTGAATTTCAAGGAAGTATTTTTGTCTGGAATGATATATGAAATATAGGCAATAAATATGAAAAGGTTAATCGGTGTGCTGTAGATGCAGCTGATAAAGCAGCTCTACAATCAATAGAACTAATTAAGTCAGATTTCCATATTGAATATGTTTTGTGGTTCAAATTTTCTAGTAACAACTAAAGCTTTTGTTGTTTGGAGTATCAGTAATGGCTCTACTTTGCATGGACCCCAGGATCTGCCGATCATGAACTGGGCTTGCATTACAGCCTTTCAGGGGGTAATTGGTAGGAATTGCCTCCATTGCTGGCCATAGTTCCATGAAATGTATAAGTATTTAACCTTTGTGACTTCTCTCATGTTGTCGGATTTAACTGAAATTGGCCATTGGATTCAAAATTACTAAAAAGTAGTGACTGACAGATGTACTCCCATGCACCGCGTGAGTTCATTTGCCTTGTTCCCACAGGAAACCAGGCTCCAAACCGGTCCGAAACTGCAGAGCATCAGAGTTGTTTCGGGGAGAGGCTGCACAGCCCGGCAGGCCCTGGTGTGCTCCCTGGCCCTGTGTAGGGACAAGGGACAAAGTTCCCCCTGTGCCTTGCACCCTGGAACGAGTGGGCTGCTGCCTGCTGTCTCAGTGTAGCATCCTGCCCCTTGCTCTGGAACGGCTGAAAGTACTTGATTTCAATTCTTTTTTTCTTTATTTTTTTTAATGACTAGGCATATAGCTATAGTATCTATAGAAATATCCCGCAGCAGGTAACTTAAGGTGCCAAAAATAACAGGCTCCTTTGTAACCACAATTATCAGTACCCATGACCTCTACCAAACCCTGCATATGGAGGGGAATGCATAGTAGAATGTAAGTTATTGTTCCCAACACAATCCCTACAAGCTGCGTCATTCTGGTGCAATTTGACAATTTCCAATTTTGTCTGCTGGAAGAGCTTGATGAGATACTTTCTGTTTTTGTGAAGATCCCAGGGAATGGCAGCTGTACAATGTCACTTGTCATACTTAAGCATAATGAAATGTTGGCTGGAGTGCTGCAGTGACAAGGACAGAGCAGCCAGATGCATTGTGTCTGTTCCTGTCTGGAAAGGCCATTCCAGTCTGCGACCTACTTCTCTTTCCATAAAAGCGGAAACTACTATTGTAAAAGCAGCCAAGTTCTTTCACAGTGCAACCTGGGTCTCTTATGGTGGGGTGCATGTATTCTGTCCTACAAAGATGGCTGCTGCTGACGTGTCATGGGCGGTGGGGGAGTAAGAAAGAGTTGGTTTGGGTTTGGTTGTTTTGTTGGTTTTTACTTTTTTTTTTTTTAAACCACAAACACTACCACCACCACCCCTGCCAAGAAAACCCCAAACCACTAAAACCCAGCAACAAACCCGTAACCTTCAGCTATTTCGAGGACCATTTGTTCTGGCTGTTCCATACAACACATAGTATTGTAAGAAGTGAGTAGACACATTGGATGAAATTAATGAGCTGGAGAAAATCCATGCATGCTGCTCAGCTGAATGTGGACACAAACCTGCTTTCTCACTGCAGAGGACTGTTGTGTCGAGCCACAGCAATTTGTCGAGTCCTGAGTTTGAAGAGTGCAGAGAACCACAGACTCCTGCCATTTATGCATGCCGTACCTCACAGGGTTGCCTGGCTTATGCCACCAGATGGTGACTTTCTGTAGCGAATGAGAGGGATGAGGGGAAAATTTGATTGTACACAGGCACCTTCAAAACTACCTAAATGAAAAACGTGTATATGCCAAGGAAGGGTAAGGGACTGAAAGATAAAGTCTTTACAAAGCCAGGGGAGATTTGAGATAGCAGTACAACTTGAGACCTATGTCCCAATTTGGTAAACAACTTAAATATTTTCTTAATGTTAATTCTCACTTGGGATTTTTTGCTGGTTAAATTTTTTTGCCAAAGTGTTGTGATGGACCAGGGAACTGGACAAGGAGTACTCAATGCCTAACTTGGTGTTGAGGTTCTTCCTGCCATCTGATGGGGCTCAACAGTTGTCAGTACAGCTTGGAAAAAAGGGAAAAAAACAAGCCTTATATATTTTTAACAGTAGGGTAAGCATCTTTTGTGTTTATGAAACATTTGATGCTAGATCCATGCATTTCATAACCATGTTTAAGCCACCTTCAGGGCCACATGAAACAGTTCACCAGTATATTTAGTAAACAAAGGGAATGACAAGAGCTCAGTTACCCTGAATATAGACACAGTAGATAGTAAGACTTGAATCTATGATGACTACTTGCTTTTAAAAACAAAGCTGTGTTTTCATAACCTAGACAATTTCCTATTAATCCTACAAAGCTTGCTGAAACAAAAAGCACTTGTTATAAAATACTTATCTTTTATTTCAATCTCGCATATGAAAAATTAATTTTGAATTGCTTTCATTGTTTCAGACAAATCACACAGCAGGTTTAAGTAGGAGAGTCAGAAATTAATTAACTTGATCAACAGGGAAATATGCATAGACAGTTTTAAAGTACTTGGGTTTTGGCCTCCAGCAAAATCTTTCAGTCTTTTCATTTGAGAAATGTTCTGCCTTAGGGGCTGGGTGACTCACTGACTGACAGTAAAATGCATGAGCCTTTCACCTTAAGTCACTGGTTCAAATATGATTCAGGTCAGTAGTAAGTGAAAGTCATATTTTCTAATGTATGCTCAGTGATTTGAAATACAATTCTCAGGACCAGAGCCAGCAAACGACTGAGGTGTCTAGAAACTAGGGTCTTGCAGGTCTAGACTTTAAGCAGTTGGTCTTCAGAGAAGAGTTGAGTTCCTGTGCTATCTATGGCTCCTGGAAAAGGGCCTAGGGCGAACTGGGTGCCTCAACACACGGTTCTGTGGGCCAATGTAGAGACAAGTGTGGGCAAACTTGCTGAGAAATAAGAACCTACCAGTAACCAGTAGGATGTATTGGTGGGGAGGGGGTTACTGAAATTTCATCCCATTCCAGGGGTCTGGTGCTTGGCTGCAGTGTCAGCTTAACTATTTGCTGATAAATAATGAAAATGGGTCATCTCCTTTCCTAGCTGAGTGCTCTAAGTAGTTTTTTGCATATCCTGAGTCTTCTATCACGTAGATTACCAAATTTGCTCATGCTTGCCTTCTTGCCCTCCACCTGGGCTGTTACAATAAAATGTTAATGCTGCATCTAGATTTTTAGAATTCATCAAGAATTTCTGTAGCAGTGTTAAACCATTAAGGGGCAATCATAGCATTATGGCTTGAATTTCCAACTTCTTCTGGAAAGCAGCTTTGAAATGGGAATATTCCTGGAATCTTGGGTTAAGACTTGCTTTCCACCAGATTTTGTACAAAATAAACTTCAGCATGCATGTTTGTTGCGAGTAAGAGCATGTTCACTAATCACATCTGTAGCAACCATATGCCAAAATGAATTCAGTCGAAAATGTTTTTGCGTGACTTTCCAGGCAAAAACTCCTCACTACTATCAGAGACCTTTCGGTCCCTTTTAAGGGATGGTATAAGGGATTTATGTCATGGCTGGAAGCCAAAAAAGGCAGTTGCACGTTGACGATCTGTGTGTTTCCTGGATACTCTGTCATTCCTAAAAACACCATTTGGAGCTTTAGGTGGCTTCAGGTCAGTTGTGATTGGTGAGGGTACTGCTCACTGTTAACAGTCTCAGGTAACTTGTGGAGTCATTTATCAAGCTGGCTGAGGCCTGTGGTGTTCACTGCTTTCCTTTGAGTCTTCCAAAGACTCTATTCCCTTCTCAATTAAAACTCCAGCCTGGAGAAGAAATAGTGGCTACTGACTTCATGGCTATAGTAATTTCATGATTGCTTGAGGAAATGGGTGGCCAGCTGAGGAGAGGATAAATCAACCATTTGTCCTCCTGTGTTTCAAATAAATGGTCCATTGATCACCTACTAATAGTCTTGTTGGACTAAGTCAAGGATCTGAACTGTAGTGCTCTACTAAAATGGCAATTCATCCTGCAGCTACTCAGGTGCTGTTAATGATCAAAATGGGAAAGGATATGAACAGATTATTTTTTTTTATTAGTAGTACAAAGCAGAGAGGGAATGCATCATTTAGAAAGCAGTTTTGCCGTAAGTTTCCTTCTCTGTAGAAAACCTCTGATACAGGATTAGTCAGCCCTGCAAGAAGGTGTAAAAATACATTCTGTAAACATGAAAGTATTCCTCTTTTTTCCTAGGCAAAATACTGAGTTTGGTTTTGATTTTGTTCCCTTTTCCTGTTCAGTCTAAGGGCTTTTTTGTTTGTGTATTTTCAAACCATTTCAGTTATGAAGCAGGAGAGGTTACTCTGGGTTGCTATTTGGACAGTATGTCTTAAAGCTGCAGGAAGCCTCCTTCAAAGTTGAGAGTTGTTAAACCTTTCCCCTCCTAGAAAACTTCTTCCGTTCATCTGAAAAATCCCTTTCAAAAGATGCATGATGCATTACAAAGCAGGCTTTCCTGTCTGGAGGAGAGTGACTTACAGAAAGGCTGCATTTTAAACTTAAATGTAGGGCAGGGATCAACGGTAGCACCTAAGGCATTTTCAATGCAGATATTCACAGACCTGTTCTTGCGCTGTGTGATTGGACTTGCCATTAAATTAGATCAATACTTGGCTTCTTTCCTGATGTACTATCACACTCTGCTAAAAAGATCTTTTCAGTGATCCATAATTAGCCTTGCTGCTATTCCAATACTAATCACTGCTAAATAACAGCTAGGTAACAGATAAAGAGGTAAGCTGGGTAGTCTGAGTTGGGAGCAATCTGGGCCTGAAGAGTTTGTCCCAAGTTCTTATGGCTTTTCATATCTCATATTCAAGATTGTAGAGCTGTGTGGTGGGGAAGGAGTTATTGCGGTTTGTTTAAAAAAGAAAAATTGCATTCAGTAGCTTCATTCCATTTTGAGTAGATGCAAAATGGCAAATGCTGAAAAATGAAAGGGGAGAAGGGAGATATTTTGAAAGAATAGTAAAGAGCTCTACAGGTAAGGCATTTAATTCAGGGTAGGGGAGAGACAGCATTCCCTTAGAGTGCTTGTGCAGATTGTTCCTTCTTGATACAATGGTATTCTTGGGAACCAGGACTGCTGGGACTCACAGACCTTTCCTTTTTTCTTCCCTGTGTGTTACCTTTTTTTTTCCTTTCATGACAAATTGTCTTGCCTTTATTCCTTCTTTTTTTTTCAACTGAAAGCAGGTGCCGTAGACTTGCACAATTTTTGTCTTTTTTTTAATATACAACAGTGTTTTTGCAACTTCTTCCAGGCATACGAGCTGCTGACCTTTCTCTTATTTGGGAAGGAAATCATCAGTCAAAACCAATCATTGTGTACATTTCATGCGAGTTCCCTTTTCTTAAGTACAAGCTTTTCAAACAAACTCATCTTGTTTGTTATTTATAACAGTTATTTCATAAGTAGTTTGCTTAGATGTATTAAGGCAGTTATTAGTAATTAACAGCATACTGAGCTTCTGCAGGTATAAAGGCACTAGGTACTGTCTGCAGGGTGGTATCTCAAATATTACTAAAATGTTGAACACACAATTACCATCTTATTAGGGTAATAATGTTGAAAGGACTGTTTAGGCCTTTAATTGGTATCAAACAACATGTGATTGTATGTTGATTAGACATCAATTACAACAAAGTATGAACTGACATTTGATAAGCATGGTAACTGATAGCTTGCTTTTGTTATGCCAATTAAATGGCTAAATATCTCCTGGAAGGAATTCTAAATCATTAGAAAATCACTAACATGTTTGGCAGCTTGTCAAGTGATTTGTAAACATGGGGGTTTCTGGCTGTGTTTGTGGAACTTGAGCATTTTCTCTCAAATTGGTCTGCCTTCAGCGTAGAAACTTGGGATAACCAAATACTCCATGACAGTTATGCTTTTCCTCACTAGCAAATTAATTTGATGAAATGGAGGTATAAATATTATGAGTTAAACACTGTAAGGCCAGATAATTCACATGATCTTCTTACCCAATTTTGCCAGCAGACATCTTAGCTGAGGGCTGTTCCTGGTCATGGTTTAATCTATGTACATCGATACACAAATCTGCCAACACATTGATTTACATTTTTCCATGTAAATTAAGCTTTCTACCTCTATTAAATTGACTAGTGCCTTAAGACAGAGTACAACTGAAAGACTCAGATGAGAGCAAGAATGTAATTTTCTTTTGCAGTGCAAATAGTAAGTTATTTTCCCACATGCACTGTAGACTATGGATTTTGTTTCAATCTTGAAACTGCTCAGTGAATGTTGTAACTGTGATGAGAGTGTAATATAGAAAATAAATTAATTAACATTAGGAAAGGGAACTTCTGAGGGAAGGAGAGAGATCTATGTGCATGTACCTTGATAAGGCTTCTCATCAACTGGTATAAATGAAAATGTTTCAGCCCAAGGCTTAATTGGACTAGTTACCCTTTCATGCTGCAGCACAGAAAGGTAAGGGATGTGTGTTCCTGGAAAACTTAGAAGACAATGTCTTGCTATCTCTGTGTCTTTCTGTGGTTATGTTTACATATGCATACATTAGACTTTTCCTATTTTGAGTGAAACTCCAAAGGGAAAAGACTGGGAATACTACTTTTCTGCCAAGTTCCAGTGTACATTTCTCCTGGATCCCCTATACCGTTATGCTCCCTGAATACAAAGGAAGAAGCTCTCAGTCCTGTGACTGACACTTGGCAGTCTTTCCTCTGTGTTGAGCCAGGAGACAGTGGCCAGGACAAGAGAAAGTGCCAATGATCCATGGAGACTGGTTTCCCCTTTCCTCCTCTTCTCTGTCTGGAGTTTGTTCTTACTGCCTTGGCTTTCTTAAGACAGCTGATCACTGATTTGGGGTGCCTTTCCCCTTTCATGTTTGCTAGCCCTCAATGAATCTGGCTTTTTGGCCTCTGCCTCTGCAGTAAAGAATATACATGGCTATACAATAATATTTGAGATAACTCACAAGGAACAAAGCAAGCATTTCTGTCAAATGACAGACGATGGTGGTATTTGTCTGAATTCACAGTTTCCCTGTATGTGCAGCTATGCAGAGCTATCTTTCAAAATGCCTCCTCTTATTGACTTCTCAAGCTCCTGAAGGTTGTGTCCTATGGCATATTTGCTCAGACAGCCAATTCATCTTAAATATAGCAGTAACAATAGCTGTGTGTTTAGCATTTTGGGTTTTTTCTTTATGAAATCAAATTATAATTATTGCTTATAGGAAAAAAAATGAACTCATCACAATGCAAGAAGGCTTGTTACTGAAATGCTGTAAACATCAACAAGTGTTGTTATCATGATGTAATGCCAAAATTAAAATAGCTATACTACATGCAAATGAAATGTTTCTTTGGGAAATGTTCCATTCTGCGTGAATTTCATTACCTAAACTGCCTTTGATTACTTTGATGTGTAACATCCCTCTGTAATTCAAATACCTTAAATGAATGCTATATAATCATTGCCTGTGCTTTCAGCACAGGGAAGATAGATGATTGTGCTGCAACCTGTACAACATGGGTAGGTCTCAGCTATTGTTTGCTTAGCTGGGTTATTGCCATTTGTTTAAAACAATCTTGCTAGAGTAGTCCCATGGCTGGGAGGATGGTTAGAACTGTAGCTTTGAATAAGTTTAGAGTTTTAAAAAAAGTTGTCACTAAAAGACTTGCCGATCACTTTGTATAAACTATTCCAAGCTCTACTGAAGCCAATAGCACTCTCTCTCTCTTAGTTATAATATTGAACAGAGAGTTTGTTCTTTTCCTGTGTTTCAGATGCTAAATATGTAATCTTCAGGCTCTTCTGTGCAGAATGTGGCTTTCTGGTGAGAGAAATTTACCAGATGGAACATCAAAATGTTGTTGTGTTTGGTTGGTTTGTGTTGTTTTAAAAAAGAAAAGCAAAAAGTCCAGTCAGGCAGGAATCCCTTGACTCATGCTTGCATTGTTGGGTAACTTCTCTCTCCATTGGAGAATCTCAAGTTCTGCTTGTGGCTCCGTAGGAATTGTTGGGGAGGGGAGAAGTCCCACTGTGAGCTGCTGGAGGTAATCAAAAGGCTGACAAGGGTAATAATTCTCCAACTGGAGAGTAAAGATGGCGTGAATAGGTGAAATTCTGGGCCCACTTGACTCTTACTTGGTGCAGGTCTATAACTGCCACAGCTGTAGCCCTATGGAAACTGAAGGTGTGGTGGCAGAAGCAAGTGCCATTTCAAACGGCTTTGCTGCCTACAAGATGAGACAGCCATACAGTGTGATGCTTTGCTAACACACTTTTCCTTTCTGATTTGGGTGAAGATGGTGAGAACAGACAGAGGGATTTTAAGAGCTTTCCACTTTGTCATTCTTCCTAACCTGTCACCTTAGGAAAGGAGCCCATTTTCCATTACATTAACAGAGATGAGTGGAACTGANCAGACCAGATTTTCACACCCTTGTCTGTCGTGGTGAGTTTTCCAAGTACTTGAAAGATGTTACTGTGAGTTCTTTTGAGCAAGGAATTATCCAAAATGGAGTAAAGACATCACAGCCTCTCACTGACTCTTCACTATCCTAGGGAAAAAACCTTCCTCTCCGAAAACTTCGGAGAAGCATTTCTGCTGGCTGCAAACACATCATTTCTTCAGTTAATTAGCTTTATGTTCCTTGATATTACTGTAGCTTTGAGCAATCAACCTCATGCTTGCATTGTTGGGTAACTTCTCTCTCCATTGGAGAATCTCAAGTTCTGCTTGTGGCTCCGTAGGAATTGTTGGGGAGGGGAGAAGTCCCACTGTGAGCTGCTGGAGGTAATCAAAAGGCTGACAAGGGTAATAATTCTCCAACTGGAGAGTAAAGATGGCGTGAATAGGTGAAATTCTGGGCCCACTTGACTCTTACTTGGTGCAGGTCTATAACTGCCACAGCTGTAGCCCTATGGAAACTGAAGGTGTGGTGGCAGAAGCAAGTGCCATTTCAAACGGCTTTGCTGCCTACAAGATGAGACAGCCATACAGTGTGATGCTTTGCTAACACACTTTTCCTTTCTGATTTGGGTGAAGATGATGAGAACAGACAGAGGGATTTTAAGAGCTTTCCACTTTGTCATTCTTCCTAACCTGTCACCTTAGGAAAGGAGCCCATTTTCCATTACATTAACAGAGATGAGTGGAACTGAATAATGTTGGGATCTTGGCTTATCTGTTGTTTCAGTTTGTTTTCTGCAGCAGTCTCTTTCCATGGGAACTTGTACAGAAATGCAATTTGCCAGTGAGTTTATTTTTGTTTTCAGTTAGCTCTTTTCCTTATAGTACATGATGTATGTCAATGAAATAGCAATGTGGTTCTTAAAATCAGTAAAACTGAGATCTTTTGGGGT
>VYZV01013935.1:0-16948 GCA_013401275.1 Pandion haliaetus | reverse complement strand
AATAGGTATTAACAGAGGTTCTCCTCTCTAATATGTTTATTCTGCCAGCCCAGTATGCCACCCTACTTGTTATCAAGGGGGGATCGTTTGGGGGTTCAGATTCAGCTTTTAAAAAGACACCAGGACCCCAAAATCCATTGGCTTTATCGCTGTTGAGTAAGATTCTATCTCCCCCAGTTATACATACTTGGCTTAAATATTGTTTCAGTTTCACCTAGTTTACGGCCATAGTGTTCTTGGAAATTAGCCATCTGANACGGCTGTAGAATTCTTACAAATTGGCCATCTGATTGGATCGAATGGGGTTGTTTTGCAGGTACAATCTGCTGCTCCACCCCGAGGTCCAGTGGTTTCTTGTTTTTATAATGGGCCTGGCCTCATATTCAGGGGGGGATTTGAAGGAGATAAAGGATCATTTTCCCTTGGATCGCTATCATTGGGGTCACCCCATATGTTTCCATCCCATTCGTCAGGGGATACAATTTCCTAATTTGCACAATGTCAGAGGGATGAGGAGCTTGCATAAGCATTGTTTCGACCCTTTCTTCCAACTTTTGTTTTTTCTCCTTTTCTTCCTATAACTGTTTCTGCAGCTGCTCAGTTTTCAAGGACAGTATTAATTGAGCTGCTTTCCTGCCTTCTGTTTCTTTCTTTAGGTCCAGTTCCCTGTTATTGCTGTTCTTCCTAAACTGGCAAGTGGCTTCTAGGCAGGTACTTAACATTTTGCAAATAATTCCCTTTCCTTTTCCATCCTTTATATGACCCATGGTCATCTTTAGCTGTTCTTCCACAGTTTTCCAATCACGCCAGTTATCACGAGCCCATTCTTCTGAAAATTTGGGACTCAAACTTATTCCATGCTTTCATAAGTAATCAGTGATACTGCTTGCCGTCCTGCTGACTACACCAGTTTGTCATTCAGAGTGGTTTGGGCCTCTTAAAGAATCACTTTCAAGGGTATTAGCACAAGTGATTTAACAGGGGTTTATAAAAGCGTGGCTTCACAAAGTTCGATGGCAAGGTTCATTTTGAACTTCATAGATGAAGCGTACAAAGAAAAATCAAGTTAGAATCAAACTGGAATGATCTATACAGAGACCAAAGGTGCAGAAGGGTAAGGGAGAAAATTGAGTTAGAATTGTTTTTTCATGATTTGCATGGAGATCAGAGAAGTAAAAAGGTAGGGGAGACCCCCCTGATGAGTCACAAGGTTCAGAGAAGACCCCCTTGCTATCTAAACTCCTGATGGAGCTTAGGTGTGTCTGGATCCACTCATAGTCCCAGACTTTGTCAAAGGTTTATGCCTAAAGGGATTATGTGTGTAGCAGCAGTCTGAGGTTCATTCACAGTATGAGGTGAATCACAAGATTTAGCGGAACTTGATCATTGACTAATTTAACACTTACAAAGTGATTCAATAGAATTTACTACAATCACAACAGTGACTTAATTAAAGATTCGAAAGGGTAATATTTGTACTATACTTTTTATCGGATACCTGGGTCAATTCACGCAGGCATGCACACAGACACTAAGATAGATGGATGGATAGATACATAAACAAAGGTATACCTGTTAAAAATTCTCCTCGAGTTCAGTGAAATATTCACATCAAATGTCTTGGCATTTTCTCAATGGGAGAATGGTTGAGCCTCAAGGAGTGAAGGGTATCAGCCCAGGTCCTGATGTCAGCTCTTGGTGATGGTCCTCCAATTTTCACAAACTGAAGAGTTTGCAAATTCTGAGAGGCACCCCCCTCAGAGGGAGATGCTAGTTGCAGCCCACTGCAATCCAGGAGAGCTCAAAGGGCCTCACTTAGGACCAATGTTTACAGGTTCACAAATGATTGGCTTTAGTCATCAGCAGATTACTGGAATTCCAGTAAGACTGGTACCGCTCCACTGGAGCTATGATCCAGGTAAGGGATGTTCCTAGGCTGTCAGGGGATGACTAATTATTCCTGCTCTTGTTCCCTGCCTCAGCCAGGCAACAGGAGTTCTTGGTATGGTGTCCTGGTTAAACCATGACATATGGTCAGTGCCGCTCCCCATCTTAGCCATGCAAGAATTCCTGATATAGTCAAAGGACGCTCAAATGCCCAACTCATTACACAAAGGCCAAGGCCTAACAGGAATTCCTGAGATCGTAGAGTGGCCCAGGAGGGGGGGTGGGAATGCACCACCATACCTAGTCTTTCCTCTGATTGGTTTATTTTGGAAAGAGATGATTTAAGGTAATAAGGAAAAAACAAATCCCTGAATTTTCTTTAAAAAAGGAAGAGTCTTGCTAGTGGAACTTGTCCAAATACACATTTTGGTGGTATGTGCAATCCATCAAATAATGTGTAATTTCAAAGTATCTAGAAGTCGAGCAAAGTAATTTCAAAGCATGCAATTTTAATTTTTTTTTTTACTGCATAACTTGTTTTTTAATATGACTAATGTAATGTTATATTAAAGCAGAAGCTTCATGCAACAGTTGTTGAGGACTTTGTATAAAATTCAATCTTTCCTAGTACTTTCAACCTTGTGTACAAGATTGCAAAAATCTTTTCCTCTGATGCAATATAAACATGCATAGGCTTATTATCAATTGTAATCAAGTTTCTTTTTTTAAAATACTTCTGCTGCTGTTTATTGCACCTGTTTGTGGCTGGTGCTTTCAGTTGCACAGTGATAGCTGTATAAATTATTGGGTTTTTGCATTCATGCTGATATCACCATCATTATTCCACAGATTTATGAACTTTTATAGTGTTTCTTTCTTGGAGAGACCATCTGTTTTGTTTTGTTTTGTTTTTTTCTTCTTTTTTTTTTTTTTTTTTTTATCTGCACCTCTTATTTCTTGATTCAGTTTTGGATGGCTAGACGAAGAGAAAAAATTGCTGAGCTTCACAAAGTAGAAGATGGAAATGGGAAAAACAATTAGCAGATTCTGGAAAATTTCTAGTCATGTTGCAGAGGCATGCACAATCAAATTAAACAGGTGTCAAACTCAACAAAATCTAGTCTTCAATTAAAATCATTTAGAACTCCAACAACATCAGTAAACCACAGGTTCAGTGATGTAAGGGGAAATTAATATACACAACCGACTTAAGAATTCTTAAGCTTTAGAAATTATGAGCCCAAATGCACACATCACTCACTTAAAAGATGAGGACTCTGAACCTCAAGGAGTTACCTTGGGCGGCATCCTGACCCAAGGGGAGAGTCCCCGACTGCAGACCTGCTGCTCTGAGGAGGACTGACTCAATTTGATCTCCGGTGTATAATGTTTATATCCTAGTCGAATCCAATCTGTGGTCAGATAAGGTCATGTTAGTCCTCACTGGCCGAGGGCCAGCACTTCCTTATTCCTCGACCAAAGTGCGTACCTGGCAGTTTTAACTTGACCCCACCATGTGGGGGGGGCGGCTTGACCCCCAAACTGCGGCTTCTATTTTTTTTTCTCTTTTACATGGCCAAGAAGTTTTGCTCTCTATCAGGGCAGGTGTACCTGCCACGTCATTAAATCAGATGTTTGACATATTTCAGGTGAATGTCAAGAGTGAGGAAAGGACCCACAGAATTTTCACATAAATACTGAAAAAATAAGGGACATCCATTTTGGAAGTTAAGCCCTAGCTGGTTATCTCAGCCTCTTGACAGGAGTATGGCTTACTGGGACTTTGAACTTGAATTGCTACAACTCTGATCTTCCAAGAATTTTATGAGAGAGTGCATTTATATATAAAGTCAAAGAAACAGTGGACATATGTCAGAATAGTTTTCTGAAATACTATCTCTCAAGTTTATTAAATTGAAATTTTTACTGGTTACTGATTGTTGAGTCTTGAATGGCATTGGAGTATGTATTTAAGACACATAAGAAAGCAGGCCAGAAACTTCTATTTTACCTATTTCACAGCCCCAGGGTGAGGTTAGAGAGTCCTGGAATGTGCCAACATTGCCAGCGTGATAGCTCTATAAAGAAATCAGCAAGATGCTTTATACATAGGAAGTAAAGTTGAAAGAATGAGTTACACTTGAGAGAGTATGGCTTTAACAAAAAAAGTCATTGTAGTGACTTAAGGATGTTATTAGAAAAACATTGTGGCATCAAAGTGAAATAGTTTGTATTAAATACTGCTTACAAGGAGTCACTGTAAATCTGGACAACAGTACATTATAGTGGTGTAGTTCATGTACTCCCATGAAGAATCTATATAAACTCTGCATCATAGTGTCTGTCTGAATCACAACTTTGCTAGTGTGTTAAAAATAGTATTTTATAGATAATATTATTAAAAAAAACTGAGCCAAGTTCACTTGAGCATGTTGTTAAGTATAGAAACAACAGTTCTCTTTTTATCAGAAGTGCAATTCTAAATGCAATTTTGGTATTAAAACTTCTTCCTTGCTCTTCTCTCCAGTATAAATTGTAAGTGTAAGGAAAGAGATAACTATGAAATAGTGCATAGTGATTTTTTTTTTCTGTAGTTTTTCTGGATTAAAAGTAGTAGTAGAAAATTAACACAGGAGACACTAATTAGTTTTGGAATTACTGGAGGACGTAGGTTTCATAGGATTTAGGTATAAAGGACAATCAGTCACTAGTTCTGATCTCACATATATCATAGCATTTAACTTAACCCATTTACCTCTGTATTAAACTCAGTACTTGTTTTGTGGTTGAGTACAAGGCAACCCCTGGGAGAAAAATGTGTCTGCACATTTCAGTTATGTCACTGTCAAACATTCTTTAACTTACTTTTAAATGTCAGCCATTGGTCTTGCTATTCCTCTCACCTTTAAAGATACTTATGCAAAATAGTCAAGATCTCTAAACTTCTTTTGATAAATACATTAAGATTAAATGCCAGAAGTGTCTCGTGTTTTTCTCATTCTTGAGTTCTTGAAGTAATGTAATTTTTATAGCTTTTTCCTGTTTTTTCTAGTTTTTAATTTTTATTAACATAACACCATAAACATGTAACACCATAAATTAATGGAGTGGTTTAGGCTTTACAGGTACTATGCGGAGATACCGTGTAGTTATCTGAGTCACTCGTCGTATCAAAGATTTCTTTTAAGTGTGTTGCATTAGATGTCAATGTTGAGTTGTATAGCCATTATAGCTTGCATCTTCCTAAAGTAGCTTCTTGATTGTGCAATATATGTTCTTGGATCTATAACTTTATATATAGTACAAACTTAGTAAAAATCACACTATTCAATTATAAATTCCCAATGAAGTTTATTTATTAATCATTTAATGAATTATGTTTTGTTTCTTCCAAGCTATTTTGGTAGCTTTTGTTTTTAACCCAAATATAAGGTGTATGTGAACTTGCCAATTTTCAGTCCATTGATCTAATTGTCCCTTAATCCACCTCTTCCCTTTCCTTTGGTTTCCCTTCATAACTGTCTAATAGTTAATTTCAAACAAATACAGAGTACGTCAAAGTGTAACTTGTTAGAAGAAACTAAATTAATGCCTTTAATAGGGGAAATAAAGTGCCATTACGTGAGCGTTACGCCTGATGGTCTGGCTGGGTGACACTTACTCTCATGGACGCCCTGGTACATATACTTGTGTCCAGCTGCTTGCCTAGCCCACAGTAAGGAGTGGGACCCAGGGAGAGCTAGGGGATAGTGGGAAGGGAGAGCAGTGTAAAGTGAGAACATAGAAAAATGGGCTGTTTATGAGGATATTGGATGGAAATCTGTATAAAACCAAGTAACATCAGCTCTTCTGCTCAGGGAACCACTTGTTTCACCAGTGCACTGCAGAGTTTTAAGTGTGCCAGCATATATGGTGTGAGTAGATCCCATTATGCACTTACCTTTATCAAGCTAACTTGTGAATTTCTCTAAGAAAAAAGTTTTTTCCGAGAAGTCTGTTTTCTTTTAACCTTGGTGACTGACATTTTTTGGTTTCCAGTGTGTTAATATCAGATTATGATTATTATTTTGCTTGTATATAATATTCTGCTAATCAGTTTGTAGTTATCTGGGGCATTCCACTTGCTTATCTGATGGTGACACTGTGCTTTTTTTAGTCATTTGGAATTTTCCTGCTATTTCATGCTTAGTTAATAATGTCAGTGACCTGAGGTGTCATGAGTTTTACTATAGTGCTATCTGATGGATATTGTTGAAATTTTAAAAGCCTATCTTCATTATTGTTTTATTTATCAGATTTTTGTAATTCATATAGTCTGAATTTGCTAATTTCTAAGTTTTTTCCTACTTGTTAGATTTTTTTTTTTTTATATGCATTTATTAGCTACTTGGACAAGATAGCCTTTAATCTTACTTTCTTCTTTATGTTTGTCTTTTTTCACTCTTTTGGTCTCTTGAACTCTTGCCTCTGCCCTCATAACAGTGATGATCTACCATCCACTTGCGTTTTGCCTTTGTTGCTCCTTCCAGTATCCCCCTCCTCTCCCATTCAGCTATTTTTCTCTCTGTTAAGACTTCAACTTTATGAACAATCCATCATGTGGAATGCAAAGTTACAGAACAGGAGCTCTAAATGCCCTGAAGTTTACTGTAGATTAATTTGCTCATGAATTTTTAGAGGGTATGTTCTCTTATATTGAGCTTGTTCTTTCCTAAGCATAGTTTCCTCCTGAGTGTTTGAGCAAGCAACAAGTTCTGCTCCTTTTTGGCTTTCCTTAACGTTTTGGGATCAGTATGTCTGAGTATAGGGACAAGGAGCTGGCAGAGATTGAGCTTAGAAAGGTGTTTCAGGAAAAAACTCTCATTTGCGTTGTTTAAATCAAACCAAGAATGAAGCACTTTGTTTATTAATGGTACGTAACTAAGTGATTATTTGCATACTACCTGTTCAGGATCAGTATCAGCAATACAACAGATAAACTAAAATAGTGGACACTTACCAAAATGTTAAGACACCCACAAATTTCTAACCAGCCCTTGTTTACACACCACACAATTCCATTTCTGGCTGGAAGCATGGGTGCTCCAGCTCTGCATGTACCCCTGCCGTTCCCCACAGCCTGCTGGGGCTTGTCCCAGTACAGAAGTATACATGAGGTCCTGCAGTGACACTGAGGCGTGGGTCCCCTGATGTGGCATCCCCAGCTGGGCACAGGTGGCTTACGGTGGCCTGCTGTAACCTGTTGATTGCAGTAGTAGGACTGGACTTCAGCAATACTCTTGTTAAATCCTGAGTATGTCCTTAAGTGGTTTGCCAAGTTAAGTCTTGACCAAGTTTTGAGTCACTGACAGGTCATCTGTTTGGCTTAATTTTTCTGCAAAAGTTGGGCATACCTAATACATTATTTTCCCATTCAATGTAAACACACTTAATTTGTTGTGTTTTTCAGGCCAGCAACAGCTCTGCATTTTAGATGTATCCACATCAGAACTGAATTAATTACTGTGCTTTGACAAATTTGCCTACTTTTGAGTAGAAAACTTGACTGCAAAACCTGGCCTTACTAAGGTTAGTGTTACATAAAATTTATAATGCTCACTTTGTTTTTAAATTAATACCCTAATATGATTTCAAATACATTTGTCAACACACACTCAATCTGACCTCCAGCCTGACCCACCCCAGTAAGCTACTGTTATGTTGTAATTAAACTACTGAAATAAATACATGAGACTGCTTTGCAAAATTCAGATATCTAGGCAGCATATATGCTGTCTTTTTGCACATCAGATCTGAGCTTTGGTTCAGTACATGATGAAGACCTATGAAGTTTTGTCACAGGAATGAAGCGCTGGTACAGGGGTATCAATTACAATGATGTGCTTTACACTGTGTGGAAGTGGGTGTATAGGCACTTGAGGGCACATGTAGGTGATCCTACGTGGCTTTCTTCTCCCTGTTCTAAAACTGTATGTTTCAATTTGTGAATTTATGTGCAGAGTCTATCCTATATTCCCTGCTTTGCCAGAAAAAGTTGCAGTATATGAACAATTAAGTTTTTAGCTTGGTGCTGCTACCTAACTTGTTGGCTACCTAAATGCAGTTTAAAAGTAGCTATGGAGGTGTTGGCAGACAGTGGGGCTAAATGTGGAAATTGCATGTTGGAGTATAATTCAAATTGTCTGCACATCACTCAAAGTGGAAACCAAAATGAAAGGTATACTGAAATGTTAGAAACGACCCATAATTTGACTGCATTTTCTACGTTTCTGTCCATGCTATCTATTCCATGCTTCACATAGAAGTTAGATAATCTCTCCTGGTCCTTTAACCATTGTTATATGCCTAATGAAATCTTTATTATCAATAGTTGGTGATTCTCAAGGCACACAGGAAGTATTGAAAGGTAGATCCCTTTTACCTAGGTAGGCAGCAGTCACTGATGCAAGGCAGTTATAATCACATTTACATGATGATGATGATGATTTTTTAGTATTGCTGTGTTGGAACATTGAGAAGAGAAATTAAACAAACTGATGTCCAATTTGTATTCTGTACAGGAATGACTCACAACTTGTTTCTTTTTTCCCCGGTAAATAATCTGGCCATCCCACCATATTTTGATGTAGGATATTGATGTTTTAAGAACTGAATAGTGTGTAGTGCCTTTTAATAACAACATCATTTCTTGATAATTAATTTTTAGAATAATTTTAAAAACTTAAAGTAAATTCTCTGTTGGTGACTGGGGGCATTCTAGAAAAAATAGGCTTGCTGAAATTTTTGCTGTGTATAGAGACTTTCAACTGTAGCAAATAGGGAGGAAAAAAGGTGTTCACTGTATGTATAATGATACATTTCTTACAGGTTAGAAACATGACTATTAAATAATGAATACTTATATTTTATTATACAAAAAAGAGGTAGTTCTTACAGAGTAATATTCATAATCAGTTCCTTAGTGCTGTGGGTTTCTGCTGTAGACACTACTGCAATTTAACTAGCAAAGTGGATCCAGACAGAAACAAATGGAATAGGTGATTAATGAAAGCAGCAGCAGAGAGCTGTTAGCTTCATTTTCATGAATTTTGGCTGTGTGTTTGCAGATGCTGGTATTACATATTTCTCAGTTGCTGTTGGCCATCCTACCAGGTAGGAATGAGGTGTCATGCATAATAATGTATCTGAGAAGTCATTAAGCTAAGCAACCTGTCTACCTGTTTCATCAAATGCTGTTCCTCATGTCTCACTTTGGAAAGCAGTGTTAGCCTAGAACAGAAAACGTGAAACTAGCACAAATGTGAAGGGCCAAATCCTAGTGCTGGTCTTCAATGACCTTTTTAATACCTGCAAACAGGCTGCAGAGCACAGAATGTTTTTCAGTGTTCTAAATCTGTTCCAGTCTCAACTGTCAGAAGTGTTTTGGACTAATGAAATTCACATTCAAAATCATGTAGTCTAAGAGAACACAACTTATGTCTATGTATAGGCTGCTTATTATGATCTTATTTTTTCCCCTCACACAAACCGTTAAAAGAATCAGCTTAAACTTACTGATCTGTACTTCCCTGTGTCTGTCTTGCAAGGGTGGTTTTGCCAATTTAAGGAGAGTTACTCTTAGAGTGCAGACCCCATTGCTGTGTCATCAGTATTTTCGAAAAAGAATTCTGTCAGTTCCTTGTCTGTGAAGAAGTGAGTCTCCTCTGGTTGTAGGCTGTGTTACTGTTTCAATAGGGATGATGTCTTTTCTCTAGCTCTCTTTTTGCTTATTTTTTTTTCTTGCCAAACTACTTCTATCTCAAGATGCATGAAAGCAAGGCTATGGAAAGATCTCAAACAGGCACACAAAAATACATCGTTTTCCCTGGAAGAAACGAACAAAACTTGTAAGAAAATACCCATCTTGAGGCATGTCCAGGTTTCAGCTGGGATAGAGTTAATTTTCTTCCTAGTACCTGGTATAGTGTTTTGTTTTGGATTTAGTACCAGAATAATGTTGATAACACACTGATGTTTTCAGTTATTTCTAAGTAGTGTTTATATGAAGTCAAGGGTTTTTCAGCTTCTCATGCCCAGCCAGCAAGAAGCCTGGAGGGGCACAAGAAGTTGGGAGGGGACACAGCCAGGACAGCTGACCCAAAGTGGCCAATGGGGTATTCCATACCATGTGATGTCATGTCTAGTATATAAACTGGGGGGAGTTGGCCAGGGGGGGATCGCTGCTCAGGAACTAACTGGGCATCGTTTGGCAAGTGGTGAGGAATTGCATTGTGCATCACTTGTTTTGTATATTCTATTATTATTTTTTTCTTTCTGTCTGTCCTATTAAACTGCCTTTATCTCAACCCACGAGTTTTACTTTTTTTTGATTCTCTCCCCCATCACACTGGGTGGGGGGAGTGAGTGAGCGGCTGCGTAGCACTTAGTTGCCAGCTGAGGTTAAACCACGACAAGGCAGTATGACTACTGCAAAGAGAATGATGCCAGAAGCTCAGCATTACAGTGGTGGGGGGGAGGGGAAATTAGGAGTATGTCTGCTTATATTCTAATTTGGAATTCAGTGCCAATTATATGAATAACAGAAACTATAATAGGAAGACTTATTTTTGAATTCATGCATGAGAAATTTAAATGTCTAGAAGAATGTTCATACTTTTATTTCAGCCTACATAATAATTTGGGATGCATTTCAGGTGCAAACAAGACACAATTCCCCAAAATAATGTCCCAATTATAAAACCATACACTTTTTGTACTTCTGAAATATGAATTATCTCTAATTTAACATTGAGAGAACTGAGTCAGAAATACTGGCATATTGAAAGGCAAATAACTCTATCCTTTCTTAAACAACTTGGCTTTTGCAGACTATGGAAGGAAGTCTTCCAGAAGAGGAAACCCACCCTGTGCAATAAGGACAGTGACATTTTGTGATAATTTAAAAAACCAAAACAAAACAGAGGCAGCTTACATTGGAGTAGGCTTAGGTAACTATGCAGACACTTTCTTTTAAATGAAAGAAAGGCTTTGGGAGACAGATGTTAGGAAAAGCAGGAGAGAATATATTATTGGAGATTGTCAAGCTGGAAACTTACTGCTTTTCTGAGTATAAACCAAAGAAAATTTCATTTAAGAGATAATTTAGCTTTTGGCAAATGCTTATTTTTATTTAGCACAGCTTATGGCATCTGACTTCACCACTTTTACATCTTTAACTATCATTCAGTTGGGAAGTTGTATAAGCAAATTTAGTATCAAAATTAGAATTATGTAATGTTTTAATTCATAGCTAGTTTTTGAGAAGCTGTATGGACACCTGCACTTTAAGTACAGGTAAGCCTTTACAGCTAAAAATGTAAGCTATGTTTATGGTAGCCAGTGGCTAGTTATATGTGTATGTAACTTACTGAAGATTTATGGTCTACTTACTAATTTTCATAGTTGTAAAAATTGGATTTTTATATGTGTTAGGACTCCGTGTTTATGACATTGTTGATGGCATGGATGTCACAGCTGGGACAATACTGAGTCTTCAAGCTTTCACTTGCATTTCACTTCCTCCAGCTAAAGTTTTTTGGGGATATTTCCCTGAATAATGAGAGGGTTACCACTGAATACGTATGGTTGGAGAAAATGCGCTGCTGGTGGAACTGGCGTAGTTGTACTCGTTTAACTGGAGTTACGACAGGATTCGCAGCTCATCTTCGACCCTGTGAAGATTCCCCTATGCAGTAAGTGTGACTTAAACATGTCTGGAGAAAGTGAAAACCATTTGTTGTCCCCTTTACCTGATCTTCACAATTAGGAATGTTCAGCCATGACAGACTCACGTTAGAAGGATACTATGTGAAGAGGACACAAAGTGGTTGAGCTAAAGAGGCCTGTGATTTATGAATAGGCTTTGACACACCATTGCTTTTTTCTTCCCATTTCTATTCTTTGCTGTTTCTGCCTTTTTGTACAGTGTCAAACACAGACCACTTTTCTCTTTGTTCAGTGCCTGCTGCTGTCTTACCTGTTTTCTCTTGCTTGGTAATGAGACTGGCCTTTGCCTAGCATCAGATCATAATGCCAACTTCTGTTTTCCTCACAACTGTATATTTCAAACAGTATTTTCTGAAGTTTTGTTTCTGAATGGGCTCGTTTAAAAAAAGAGCTTCCCTAAAGTTCAGCTCTTTAATGTTTGGAAAGTGTTTACCCAAAATTTCTGTTACAGCATTTCTCTGTTGGGTTAATGGTTTGGGTTCTATCTTTAGCTGAATGAGAGGCATCTTCAGAGGGTGGTTAATCTCCAAGTCCTTTGGAGACTGCTATCTTTGTTCACTGAAATCTCAGGGAGGTTAGTAAAAATATGTTCTTATCTTAGGGATTTCAGCAAAATACCTAGAATTTGATGTAATGAATTTGGGCTATGTTATCTTAGTACCTTCTGTACACACAGAACAAGGGCTTTTGGTCCATAATTAAGGTTCCAGTTACTGCATAGAATGTAGAGTCAGTAAATCCACTTAGCAGAATGATTAGTAATCCCTTTTCTACCTCTATCCCTTTTCTAACTCTGTAAGATTTATTCATACTGCTTTTGACTGTAAAAGGCACTGAAGTTGTTCACAATCCATTAACTGTTCCAGTCCTAAGATATGTTGAACACATATAATGGAAACTTAAAAATTAATTTTGTAACTGCAATTCAATAATGTCTTATTTAACTAAGAACTGCATTTTATAAGATACATAGTTATGAAAATGTTCCTAGATCTTTTTAATAATTTCTAACTTTTATCACAGTTCCCACCTTTAATCAAATATTCATTTATGCTGAAAGCTCTTTTTAAAAAATGTAAATAAAAGTCTGTCAGAAGGGCAAATAGCTCATCAAGTAGATGCCACTGACACTTTGAATGCCATTTTGGTGCCTCTTTGTAGCCTGGGAACCTGCAATTTTATCCGTCACCTGTTTTAAAGCTGCCGCCTAACAGTAAATAAACTGTTCTAAGTTCTCCATCAAGCCACAGTTTCCAAACCTGATTTTTAATGGGTGAGAGAATACCCTTATGGCACAGGGCTTCCTTCCATACAGTGTGTGCTCAAACTTTATATAGAGATACCTAGTTGAAAAACTGAGAATAGACTAGCCAGTCTTTGCTAGTGTGTCAGAGCAACTGGGCAGTCTGAGTCTCCTTCCTCTTCATTGCAGGTTTTTTGTTTTTGGTTTTTTTTCAGAATTTTACCCTAAGTTAGCTTGAACAGGTTTCTATTATTACCTGACTCCCAAAAGTCCTCTTTTATTCACTCACTTAATTGCATACTCTATATGAAAAATCTGTGTGTGTAGTCTAGAGTTTCGCTTCCTGCTGATGAAGTAGGGGAATGATCAATAGGAGTTAGGCTGCTTAGGACATACCAAGTCTCCAACAGGATCTTTCAGGATTTAACTGTTGGGTCCAATTGAGTAATATCTCATTCTTGGCTGCTGTATCCTCCATTTTACCTGACAATCCAAACTATTATTTAGTGTAAAAAAGACTATTTAAGCTTCTGTTTTGCCAGATGGTTTATCCTTCAGCTTATAGGATCATGTATTGAGCCATTCCAGAGAGGGCCAATTATCCATCACATCCATTATCTTCTGTATGACAGGAGCCAGTTTATGACCCTTGGAAGAAAGCAAGAATTCTGCACAATTATACGGCAGTATAACAGGAAGGAAAACCTGCCTTTCACTTGAAGACTTAGAAGTGGCTCTTAGAAATAAAATTGAAAACAAACATTTTTACAGCTCTACCATATTTTTAATAGTTTTGACTAATTTCAAAATAATTTAAAACAGTTCTCTGATAACATGCGTTGTCTTCATGTAAGAACATGGAAACTGAAAGATAAGGCTTAAAAAAAAAATCCACAAGAGTCCACAGGACTGATTCAAATATGGGAATTTCTGTCCTCATATGCAGTTAGACAAAGGTCCCCACATGCAGAGTTGAAGTGATTAATGTAGTCTAGTCATAGCAGTATGGTGCTCTCAGTGGACAAAATTTTCAACAGGGTAAATTGGTCTGTGCAATTCATCATCTTATAAGAACTAATCTTTTTTCACTATCCTTACAAGGTCATATAAATCTTAGCTACTTTACCCAATGTGTATCCCATATATGTGTATTTTTGTGTGGAAAAAAGTAGATGCACACACACGTGTGTGGTTTTTTTATATATGCATGTATTGGAAATGTTATATTATCTTTTATTGAAACAGTAGGATTACTCATATCAATATGTTCAGTGCTTATTTCCTGAAGGAGAATGGCAAGAGTTGATGCTTATTTTGACTTTGTAGATACTGGTATTTCAAAATTGTGGTATAACCAAATTAGTTACGAGCTGCTTTGAGGCTTCAGCAGGGAAAGGAATTAATTCTATTGCAGACATTTTTTCCCTCTTTTTCTTTTTGTAGTCAGGCCTTCACTATGTCTAGTTTCTCTTCCATAATGATATGAATGATATGATAAGATGATCTCTCAAGTCATATATTTGCATCCACAATTGTAGCATTCTCACAGTTTGACTTTATCTGACTGACTTGTTCCTCCATAGGAGGACGCATCCCCACAAGATCCTTAAATTTTGTCTACAGTGGAAAACACCATTTTCACAGATAATTTTTTGGGGAAGGATTTTCCCCCAAAATAGGAGTATGCGTGAAGTAAGGGATCAGACCTTAGAACATTATACTTTATTATCTACTGTCCATGTATTTGCATGATCTCTATACCACTGTTATGTTGCAGACTTTTCTTTAAATTAGACCAGTAAACCTCTAAGAGAATAAATATTTTTCACAGCCTTTCATGTGGCTATTTCAATTTAATAGATTGTTTTGAATTTATTAATTCAGTTGCATCATTTTACATGATTTACCTTTTCAGCCATAGCAGTGAATAATATAAATGACTTTAAATTTAAACTTAAAAATTTTAGATCATAGTTTTTCCAAATGCAAGAGCTCCTGTCAATTCTTCATCAACTGCCTGTTTCCAGATGAGAATTGAGATTTACCTTTAAGTTTTGAGATAGTTTTAAGAAACATTTCTGGCATCTCAATAACTGATGATGATACTCTCATTCACTTTATTTTCTCTTACTTAACCACTGGTACCAGAGGGCAGCAGGGACAACTCCTGTGTGCAGTGTAACCAGGTGGATGATCTGCTCAGCCTGGTGGCAGAGTTAAAAGAGGAAGTGGAGAGGTTGAGTAGTATCAGGGAGTGTGAGAGGCAGATAGATTGGTGGACCCACATCTTACCATCCCTGAGGCAGAGGCAGCAGATGGAGGCTCCACAAGAAGTGGAGGATCCCCTGCCCTCTTACTACCAGGACACAGGAGGGGACCTAAGGGATGGAGGGGAATGGATACAGGTCTCTGCTCAGGGAGGCAGGTGAATCCCCTCCCGGTCTCCCTCAGCTTCCCAGTTGCCCCTACACAACAGGTATGGGGCTCTGGAACTCGAGGGCCAGGCCAATGAAGATCAGAATGTAGATGAAGGCCTATCCAGGGGGGTGCCTAGCCTAAGTCAGTCAGCCCCACGCATTCTGACAGCCTCTGAAAAACAAAAAAGGAGGGTAATCGTCGTAAGCAATTCCCTTCTGAGGGGGACGCAGCGTCCAACATGCAGACCTGACCCATCCCACAGGGAAGTCTGCTGCCTCCCTGGGGGCCAGGTAAAAGACATTACTAGGAAACATCTTGGTCTGGTTCAGCCCTCTGATTATTACCCAGTATTGGTTGTGCAGGTAGGCAGTGAGGAGATTGCAGGGAGAAATCCAAAAGTGATCAAAAGGGACTTCAGGGCACTGGTGTGATTAGTGGAAGGAAGAGGAGCACATGTTGTGTTTTCCTCAATCCCTGAAGTGGCAGGGAAATATACTGAAAGGAACAGGAAAATGCATCTGATTAACACGTGGCTCAGAGGCTGGTGCCATCGGTGGAATTCAGGGGTTTTTGATCTTGGGGGGGTTTACACAGCACGGGGCCTGCTGGTGACAGATGGAGTCCAGCTGTCTCAAAGGGGGAAAAGGATCCTCGCTCATGAGTTGGCAGGGCTCCTAGTGAGGGCTTTAAACTAGGTTTGAAGGGGGATGGGGATAAAACTAGGCTCACCAGAGATGAGCCTGGGGGCAGCATGCCGATGTTGGGGTCAGTATCGACAGCCCAGCTTAAGTGCATCTACCTCAATGCATGCAGCATGGGCAATAAACAGGAGGGGCTGGAAGCCATTGTGCAGCAGGATAGCTTTGACTTAGTTGCCATCACAGAAACATGGTGGGACGACTCCCATGACTGGAGTGCTGCAATGGATGGCTATAAGCTCTTCAGAAGGGATAGGCAAGGAAGGAGAGGTGGTGGGGTGGCTCTCTATGTTAGGGAGTGTTTTGAGTGCACAGAGCTCCACGATTGTGATGACAACGTTGAGTGCTTATGGGTAAGGATGAGGGGGAAGGCCAACAAGGCAGATATCATGCTGGGAGTCTGTTATAGACCACCCAGACAGGTTGAAGAGACAGATGAAACATTCTACAAGCAGCTGGCAGTAGTCTCACAACCGTGTGCCCTTGTTCTCGTGGGGGACTTCAACTTTCCGGACGTCTGCTGGAAATACAACACGGCAGAGAACAAGCAGTCTAGGAGGTTCCTAGAGTGTGTGGAACATAACACAGCTGGTAGGTGAGCCTATGAGAGGAAGAGCCTCACTAGACCTCCTGTTTACAAACAGGGAAGGACTGGTGNGTGGTCAGCAAAACCACCACTATGGACTTCTGGAGGGCAAACTTTGGCCTTTTCAAGTCACTGGTTGAGAGAGTCCCTTGGGAGACAGTCCTGAAGGGCAAAGGGGTCCAGGAAGGCTGGACATTCTTCAAGAAGGAAATTGTAAAGGCTCAGGACCAGGCTATTCTGTTGCATTGCAAGACGAACTGCTGGGGAAGACGACTGGCCTGGCTGAACAGGGAGCTCTTGCTAGGACTCAGGGGGAAAAGGGAGAGTTTACTGACTTTGGAAGAAAGGACA